>OY992877.1:137877498-137892498 GCA_963921405.1 Cepaea hortensis
AAGTCGCGATGTTGATAAATTCCATATCTTTGTTCGGCAAACAATAATCATTGTAATAATTACACAAGGTATGATTTTGATAAATTCACGATCTTTAGGGAACAAGCAATAATCAACATAATCATTCAATGATGCACGATTTTACCATAGTATAACAGGGTCATGGCACACAGCTCTAGTTGCCTCGTCAATCTGCTGCCAGTATTAGGCAAACTCCGCACAGATAGAGGACGCATACAACTTATGACACACGATTATACACTAATATTCCAACGTATCTAACAATGAAAGATACATTCAGTTCTATTGAACAAACAACCATTGAGATGTGAAGTGTTAGGCCTTCATATATTCTAGTTTTAGCTAATGAGGTGGAGTGTCCAGTTTCTGTCATCGCTACCTATCCTTCCCAACCAATTGCTAGAATATTCTCAAACTTGGCTGGTTCTCGTGTGATGTGCTTGGTCTAACCAAAGAGCCGTACTGGACACAATACTTTTGTCACAGTAAGGAAAGGAATCCATTGAATTGTAATGTACTATTGTCGTATCAGTCAAGCTCATATGTCTGTCAAAAACTGACATTTACTGCCAATATACTACCTCGCGGTGTATGGCAGTGTGTGTGTGTGTGGGGGGGGGGGGGGCGTCGTGAGCCAGAGGAATTAAGGCCGCCTGGCTAGTGCTAGTCGCCGCGAACTGTGCAGTTTAGAGTATTATTTTTGTCCCCCGAGAGAAAAAAACTCCACACATTACCGAGGACATTTAAGCTTCTCTGCCAGCCGCTCCTACCCTCATCGCTAGCAAATAATACAGTCAAATTATATGTTTGCATAGACCACATAGTTTAGGGGGAGGTCTGGGGTGTCAGGCATTGACACTACCTTTGGTAAGGATGGCTGCCACGTCCTTTTCAGGGCTCATTTCCCCTCTGGTCCAAGCCTGACATCCAGTTCACGCCTGTGGCTCCTAGCAGCTGTCAGCATGCGACAGCGATCAATCTCCCGGGCAACATCTGTGACATGCTGGTTAAACCAGGCCTGGGGAGCCGATTTGGTGTCGAACCAATCGGTGAACTAGGATATGACTACCCAGCATGTGAAGGAAGGATTCGGCAGACTGCGCGGATGATTCAACGGGCAATATGGCGTTTACCTGCAAAGCGTTGTGGAATGTAATGAACACGGCAAGGCACATAGAGCGCCCTGGTCATCCAATGCACCTGTATCCGTCCCCAGTTGTCTTGACTTGTCTTGCCACTGGACTCAGATGGACTCAGGCGAGAGAGTGAGGTCGGCGAATTGCGCAACTCTTCCTCACTTTATGGCTTGGTCTCTTTCCTCAGCGCTGAAAGCGTCACACAATGCACGAACTCCGTAGCTCCAGCGACGACCCACAGAGTCTCCGAAAAAATTCACTCGTGAACCGAAGGACGCGGCTCGGAATCGAACTCACAACCTTCGGAGCCCGAATCAAACGGTTTGACCACTTCGCCACTTTTTAATTCATCGCGCAAGTCATTCTTCATCCAACTTCATATATCACCGTCAAGCCATGTGGCGATGGGTGAGTGGCAACGTGGCAGGCGTGGGTACACTGGCAGTCGTAGTTGCAGACCTGCATACAGGCGGCTCAGGCCATATAGCCGTCTTTTACTGACCGGGGCAGCACGAGGATTCGGTAGCCCTCTGAGTGACTGAGCAGCCCTCTACAGAAAAGCACTGCTCACCTCCATAGCATGATGAAGGGGCTAGAAAAGGTGCCCTAAACATTGTCTCCTCCATCATTACCTAACCAGCTAGCCGCGGTTGGCGAGTACCTATACTGCGGGGACATACAAACAAAGCAAAAGCAGTTAAAGCTAAAAACAAAAACAGCAAACCATATTCCCCTGACAATCGGAACTTGGAATATACTGCCCTACTTGATAGAGACGGTGCGTCGGGCCTAGAGAGACGAACAGCACTGACTGGGAGAGAGTTGTGCAGGCACAACATCTAGATTGCAGCCCTGAGTGAGACACGACTTGCAGAAGAAGGTCAAATCTGAGAAGTAGGTGCTGGCTACACATTTTTTTCTGGAGTGGAAGAAGTAGCGAGGAAAGACGCCAATCCGGTGTGGGATTTGCCATTAAGTCGACCCTGGTTGGCAAACTTGCTGGATTTCCGAAGGCTATAAACGACAGGCTTATGACCATTAAGTTGCCCCTGCTCAATGGAAGGTAGCATGCAACCATCGTGACAAATACGACAAATGAAGATGACATCAAGAACAATTTTTATGGGGACCTGCACAATGTATTATCATCTGTTCCCAAAGGAGACAAACTTATGCTCCATGGGGACTTCAGTGCCAGAGTAGGAAAGGACACCACCTCTTGGAATTGTCATTATTGGAAAGCACGGAGTCGGAAATTGTAAAGATCTCCTGATAACCAACACAATTTTCCGTCTTCCCATGAGAAATAGGACATCGTGGATGCACCCTCGCTAGAAATACTGGCACCTCATTGACTATGTCATCGTCAGGAGGAGTGACAGACAAGACGTCCAGGTGACAAAATCCATTGTGTGGTGCCGAATGTTGGACAGATCATCGTCTCATTGTCTCAAAAATAAACATACACATCAAGCCACCATGACGTCCTCAAGGTGTAAAAGTGCCAAAAAAAAAACCAAAAAAAAAAAAACAACAACAACAACAACACTAAATGTCACCCGCCAAAAGAGCAAAAACATAATGCAGCTCTCTTTTGAAAATATGATGGAAGACCGCCTAAAGCCCAATGCTGCAGCTAAACAGGATGCGGAAGCAGATTGGAAAGCCCTAAAGGACATAATTTACAACACTGCCATAAAAATCATGGGTCCAGCCCCCCGAAAGCATAAAGACCGGTCTGATGAAAATTTCGAAGACATCAACCAATTGCTGGCCGAAAAGTATCTTCTCCACAAGGCATATTTGAATGACTCGAAGTCAACATTTTTAAAAAAAATGCCTTCAATAACATTCGGAGAGTAGTGCAGCAGAAACTTCGGCACACGAGGGCTCCAGGCTGAGCAACAAAGCTGATGTTTGCTTGCTTGTGTTCGCTGGCTGGGAACTCCGGCCAATGTCCTGTATGTCGGATGAAGACATCATGTTGTCCAACATCAGTGTGATGTCATACCGGACGTGAGGTTTGCTTGAGTATCCGTTGTCCCATGTCTGGCTTATTGGTGTGCAGACTGGTGGTCCATCGCCGTGCAGGCAGACACTCTCCGACTTCGGGGGAAAACAAACCTGATGACATTCAAGGCTTTGCTGACAAACATATGAAAAACTTCTACCACTCACTGAAAGCGGTCTTTGGTCTTACATTACCAGGCATAGTTCCCCTCCTCGGTGCAGAGAGGGGGGTGGGGGGTGGGAGAGAACTGTGGTCACTGTCAGAGTCATCTATAGTAACATAGAATGTTGTTAGTTAGGCAGTTAATAAATGAATCCCGGCGACAGCACAGACTGGAAAGAGTTAATGGACATGGAATATTCGGTACAACGCAGAATGACAGACCCCCACACTCGAGGTCAAGGACAGACGAGAGAGGACTGCTCAAGACAGGACGGAAGAGTGGACTGAACACGACTTGGACAGGAGACCCGTGAAAAGGGCAGAGCGGGACAGCGAAAACGGAACACGAGTTGGACGACCGGGGGGGGGGGGGGGAGGTGGTGTATGTTGGACTGCGGATGGGAATGGCATGTTTTCTTTAAGACAGAGAGACTGGAGTGCAAGAGAGTTTTTAAAGAATGATTGTAGCAGAGTAGTAAGATCGGAGATTGTTATAACAGCTTAGGGATTGATTGTAGAGATCAAGTGTAAATATAGGAATGGACCGACTAATGACAGTCTTTAGAATAACTGTAGATATTGAAGTACGGGTTTGATAAACTTGTGAGATCAAAGAACATTGCGACAGCTTACGGACGCTCGAGATTGACAGTGTAAATAGTTGAGAGACCGGTGTTGACGGTTTTTAGAATAATTGTTAATCTGTGTATAGAGAGGGTACTTTATGATATATAATCAAGTGCTACTTAAAAATGAATAAAATACACTGTGGCGTTGTTTCAGCCAGTCTAGAATCTTGTATTTTGCCTTTAGAGACTTGTGTGCGAGTGTACAATAAATAGTAAGTCCCTGACAGTCACTGATAAGAACGAAATCCTTCAACACTAGGCATTGCATTCCAGCAACACCTTAAATGCAGTCTCCTTCTTCGATGATGAAACCAACAACTGCCTTCCTCTAGTTCCCACTAATGATACTCTTGATGACCTGCCAACCACAGTGGAAGTAAACAATGCCATCCAGCAACTTTCCTGCGGTAAGGCACCTGGTCCTGACTCCATCCCAGCAGAGATATGCAAGGCAGGTGGGCCGATCCTAATAGAGCAGCTTCACCAAGTCTTTACAAACATATGGGTGAACGAAACCATGCCACAAGATTTCAAGGATGCGTCAATAGTCCACCTTTACAAACGTAAAGGAAACCGCCAATCCTGTGACAACCACCGAGGCATCTCCTTGCTTTCAATTACAGGGAAGCTACTCGCCAGAATTCTTCTCAATCGCCTCACAGCTAATCTCGATCAAGGTCTTCTTCCTGAGAGTCAACGTGGCTTCAGAAAACAATGAGGAACTGTTGACATGATTTTCTCTGCAAGGCAGCTGCAACAGAAATGTCAGGTACAAAACTCCGAAATGTTCTCCACTTTCATTGACCTTACCAAGGCTTTTGATACAGTCAGCAGAGAAGGACTGTGGAAGATTATGGGAAAATATGGCTATTCAGGAAAGTTTGTCAAATAGTGACCAAAAATGTTTGACTGTCTGGGTCTAATTTCTCCAACTAGTTTACGGTTTTTATTTGCTTCTTGTAGTATTTGGTCATTGGTTTTTCTGTCTGTCCATGGTATTCTTTTTATTTTCATCATAAACGACATGTCCACTGCCATTAGTTATTTTTCAGTTTGTCAACTCATTCTCCATGATACATATCCATAATCCATTGATTATTGGCACGGAAACTGTTATTAGCTAAGGAAGATAAACCGTACCACAGATAGGAGGTTCATAGTGGAGTTAAACCTCTTAACTACGCCAACCTCAAACATTCACTGTGAAGCAACGCCAGAAGTTAGAGAGCATGAGCGAGGCTGTTTACAAACAACTAATCAATGAACCAATCATCCAGCAATGACAAGACAACCACATTTCGCATAATAATATAGCAAAGCATTGAATTGGATTGGCCACTTTATATTTGATTTGTTGATTGTAAAACGTCTTTAGCACCATTGATAATGAATATGTTTGAAAATTGAAGAGGCACGGTGGGATCCCACTGACAATCACTAACTTTTTAAAGGCAGCATATTGACACACTTAAAGATATGTTTCCTATTCTCCCCAGAAAGGAACCAACTCTCAGCAACAATGACGTGCCACTACAGCCTCCTGGTAGCCACCAACCAGAGACTGTAGTTGGTAATCATTACATACCCATGAGACATCAACAGTACCCACTTTATTGTAATCGAGAATGGTTGCACCTCACACGTTGTAGTCCAGCTACACTTCGTCAAGCACTTATAATGTCGCTGTACCAACAACCAACACAACCTGGTATTTACTAGCAACTTAGCACAAAGCTACACCGGATCTCTGTACAAGAAAGAGCCTCTCCTAGAACTTTTATCTGCATATTTGGGTACTACTTGATTTAGTAACGTATTAGGTTATATTACTACAAACATTGACTTGTTTTGAATTTACATTAATTGATAGTACTTAGCTGTATATCTTTTATAATACTTTTAATTGTGTTTTTACTGTGAGTGAGGGGGTCTTCACTGCTCTGCCCTACGGATCTGTGTACGTATTTTTATATATTGACAGAGATATTACTGTTTCTCTGTACTTTAGAGTGTGTATAAGGGACGTAAGTTGTATTAACCCTGTGTGTGTGCTTTTTTTCCATTTTTGTTTTTGTTTTTAAACTTATGATTACGCATTGTTGAAATGTCTAATAAGTACGAACAGTGGCTCAGTAATAATTGGCTCAGAATCGGGCATTTAGCCATCTGCCATCTATTAGGGAAGCTGTCAGAACTATCACTTTTACTTAATCAAAATTTTCACATGTTCGGCGTTAGCGAAAGTCGATTAAATGGTAACATCTCAGATGATGACATCGCTATCAGAGGTTTTAAAACCACTAGAAGAGATCACTATCAGAAACAAGAGACGGGTAATGCATTTTATATTTCTAACTCGCTTAACGCCCACCTCAGGCTAGAATTTGAAACCTGCGAGATTGAGTGTGTATGGCTCGAGGTTAAACTTAAAAATCGCATACCCCTAGTAGTTGGTTATCTTTATCGAAACCCCAGTGCAGGACATATCTGGTATGAAAGATTCACCACTATGATGGATGTAGTCTTTAGTAATGCGAGAGAAATAATACTGTTAGGTGACTTCAACATGGACACTAACAAATCAAACAAAACATGGGAAAACATAATAGAGTCATATAACTTCCAACAGTTAGTCAAACAAGCCATTAGAATAATAAAATCATCTGCAACACTTATAGATCATATTTATACTACGTGTGCTGACAACATCACAGAATGTACTGTACCTGTTAATGCAATGAGCGATCACTACCCAATATGTTGCACGTGGTCGAAAAGAGGTACCAAAACACCAAAACCCAAACATATACGTATAAAATATAGAAATTACAAACATTTCAATCGAGACGTCTTTTTACAAGACTTGCTCAACTCATCTTTGGACTATGTTTATCAGCTTCCTGACCTAGACGATGCTCTGGACCATTGGCTGAAGACCTTTCTAAGTATATTTGATAAGCATGTTTCATTTAAGGAAACGCTAAAGTAATCGCTAAAGTGTAACCTCACTGAAAAGCTGGTTCTCTAGACGATCGTCTCATGAGTAATTATACGCCAATTTCCATATTATCCTCACTATCCAAACCGCTTGAAAAGTACATCCACAAAACAACACTAGATCACTTAGTTCGCCATAAACTGATAGTTGACAGTCAGTCAGGATTTCGGCCAACATATTCTTGTCATACGGCGCTAACAAACATGATAGAAAACTGGCATCAAAATATTAACAACAATACTCTATGTGGAGCGGTTGTTATAGACTTTAGAAAAGCATTCGATACGATAGACAATATTATTCTAATTAAAAAACTAGAAACAATGAAAGTAAGCTTTAATATAGTGACATTAATCAAATGATTTTTAGTAGACAGAAAACAAGTAGTATCACACAATAAATCTTTATCTCAAGTCATTACCATTAATATTGGAGTACCTCAGGGATCTATTCTTGGCCCTTTGTTATTTGCCATTTATATACATGATCTTCCCTTATATCTTTCGTCGTCCTGCGATCTATTTGCAGATGTATACACAATATATATATATATAAACGCTATTGATCGTAATGTGCTAGAATTATCCTTGCAACAGGACATAAATAGTGTAGTTAACTGGAGTCATGCAAACAGCATGCACATTAACATTTCTAAAACAAAATCTATGTTAATAGGAACCAGGCAAAGACTTCACACGCTAAACTCGCAGAGAACTCTACAGCTGCATATTGGTAGCAAGCCTACAGAAAGTTCAACCGAGCACAAGGCACTGAGTCTTATCATAGATCGAAATCTAACCTTTAACTCACATGTTCATGCTCTCGTTAAACAAATAGCTAAAAACTTATACCAACTTGCCAAAATTAAACATTTCTTTGACGAAAACACAAGAAAGATATTCTATACTTCCCATATACAAACACATATTGATTATTGCCCCACAATCTGGGATGGATGCTCCAAATCAATAACAAAACGCCTATATTCTCTCCAGAAAAGGGCAGTGCGTTTAATTAATGGTGAAAAGCTTACCGACTATTCTAACATGCATAAACGTCTTCGGTTACTGCCACTCCACAAACGACTACTGTTTAATAAGGCCAAACTAATTCACAAAATCCTATTTCAAAATGCTCCAAGCTACCTTTGGCCATTGTTTAAGTATAACGCAAGACAAAGCGAACGACTAAATATACTTCATGTCCCTAAACCTAGGATAGATTTATATAAAACAAGCTTATCATACTCTGCCGCTCAGTTGTGAAATAATCTTCCACAAGAAATCAAAGACACCACTAATCATTACACATGCATTCGCAATCTGTTTGAACACTACCTCAGTACAGACTACATACCCCCATAAACAAAAACAAAAACAATAATAATGATAAATTATCTCAAACGACAACAAGCCAAAAAACATTCTCATATTTGTGACACGTTACACCTTCCTTAGGTATTTATAATGCCCATGTTAAACATTGCCTCAGTGAGTCATTTGTTATTGATTATTTTTCATGCGTTATAATGCTATTGTTTTTTTCTTTTTTTTTTTCCTTTTTTTTTTTTTGGGGGGGGGGGGGGGGGGGGTCAAAAATTTGCTTCATAAGTGATGTTGAATGAAAGAATGTATGAGAGGAAATTGATAAGAAGGGCAGAATGTCAGACGGGCCTGCGTGCCCAATTCTTAACCCTTTGAAGATAAATATTTTCGTTCGTTCTTTCGTTCGTTCGTTCGTTCGTTCGTTCTTCATGAAGGAAGACTAACTAATACGAATGAATTAAGAAGTGGAGTGCTACATACTTGCCATTCTTCGTCTCTATTATTCTTCCTGCCTACATACTGGGTTATCAAGAAAATAGCTACCAACAGAAAAGGAATTCAGTGGACTCTGATAGAGCAGCTTGATGCTCTGAAATCCGTCAAAATCCCTGCCCTCCTGCCCCACACACGAAAGTAGATGCAAAATAAATTGTCAGTTAGTCAGATCATCCTAATTGCACATTGAACCATTCAGTCCATAAGTGCTCGGATCACCTCCTCAGCAAATCCCGCAGCGCGTAGCGGCTAACGACACCAGTTCTGTGTTGGTTTATTAATCTTCTTTGGCTTACTGCGTAGTGTTCTTGTTTGGCCACACCTCTTTTAACTTGCTGTTCTCGCAGCCTGACCATGGTTGTAGACTCACAGTCATCGATTGGTTCTCGTAAACGACTTACTTCTCGTAGAGCATTCAGAATGTCTGCCTGGTCCATGGCTCGTCCACCTTCCACAGTATTCCTACCTGCAAGCCTGTCAGACTGCTCATTTCCTTGTACACCCGCATGCCCTGCCACGAAGATGAAAGTAATCTTTGCGAACAGAGACCACCCCAGAGACAGCAACCACTCACTTCGGACCCACCCCATCTCTATCCTCCAGAGCATACTCATTGGGTCCTAAGGATACGTGCCCTATTGAATGTCTGTGTCTCCAGCAATGTTATTGCTTTACTTACTGTCATGACTTCCAGAGCCAGGCTGCTTGTGGTCAAAGCAAAAGCACCAGACTCTTTCTTCACAATTTTCCCTCTGGGCTTTTCTATGTTGATACGTGTACCCACTCCTCGCCAAGTTCTAAGTCCTCAAGTGAACACACCTGTTGAAGAGTGTCTTCGGCTTGACCAATTCACGACTTTCCTCTTTTTAACCTGCTGCCCTTTACCTTCTTAATCTCGCTAAGCAGTGGATGTTGTGTGTTTGCGTTGACTCTGTGGTAGGCAAGTGCTCGGCAAATTTGTAATCTGTCCATTATGGTTGGAAAATCAAGAATGTAGCGCATTGACCAGCATGCTGTATCTCTTGTACATCCAAGAATAATACGCATAGCTTCGTTCTGTATCCTTTCCATACTTTCCATCTGCTTATGGCTGAGTGTCAGGATAGCCATCGCATACTCCAAAACAGAAAGCACCAGACCCTCGTAAAGAAGATATAGATGGCGCTTCTCACAGTTTGCTGCCGCCATCACCCGCATCGCAGCCAAACCCCTCTTGGCCTTTGTTATCATCTAGACTATCATTATAAGAAAGGCTTCGATCAAAACGTATCCCCAGGTAATTCATTGCCTGCGTTCTTTCCACAGTCTCTGAACACAGATTAACAGTCGGTGTTGGAGGGTTGACAACATGATTATTCAAAGAGAACCATGTCACTGTTGCCTTTGTTGGGTTGACCATTTCCCCAGCTTCAGCACACCAAGTACTTTTGCCTTTGAGTTCGGTTTGCAGTTCCACAGCAACCTGATCTCTGTCCTTACCCTGACGATACACTAAAACATCGTCGGTTTATGACAATGTCCTCCCCGGTCCAGTGATCTGCTCGTTGGTGATTCTCACGGTGTAGGCGTTGAACAAAACCGGAAATAATGGTGATCTCTGTGGTAGGTCAGGATATATTGCTGTTGGTTCTGACGTCCAAACTACTTTCCGTTGGAAGAGGGCTGCAGCGATCCAACTAAGGATTAACGGAATTATTTTGAGTTCAAGAAGCTGAAGCATTAGAAAATCCAATGGTACTCTGTTGTTCGCGTCCTCCAGTTCAATTGCTGCAGCAAAGGTTTCAATGCCTGAGTGTAAACCTTCATAACAATCATGGGCAAAAACTGCTGCATTTGTCCAAGTTTCTGCTCTGGGACGGTACCCTCCCAGGGTAGGTGGGTAAAAACCTTGCTTCTCTAGCTAGCTTGATATTTTTCTGCCAATTAACTTCCCCAGCAGCTTGCCTATTGTATTCTGCATGGTTATTACCCGATATCCCTGTATTGTCATGTGGTCATTGCCAGGCTTAGGCAAGGGAATCAGATAGCAGTGTAACCATTCCTCCTTTATGCTAGCACTCCCTATACTGTTGTTGTACATATCTGCTAGTTTTTTCTAGTACGTTGTCGGTACACATAATATCGTCATACCTTATGTCATCTGGCCCTGGAGTGCTGTTTTTTTTAAATCGTCGAAGTACAGCCTTGATCTCTTTCACTGTCACTGTGTCTTCATCCGAAATGTTCTGGGCCTTACAACTATCTGAGGTCACCTACTTGGCAAGATTTCGGCCTCTCATATCTGTCTGGTTGCTCTGCTCTATATAGCGTTGGAAAGGGCGTTGCCCTTGTTCTCGTCAGTTCTATGCCAGATGAGGTCAGCACCTTGGAATTCAGTACTACTCTTATTCTTGACTACCCCAATCATGATTCATGGAGTCGCCAGAACAATTTAAGTGACTTGTCTGTAGGATGGGCAATTCTGTTCTTCTTGGCGTTTTGCAATTTCCTAACAGCATTACACTTATCCACCCAGGCCCTTTCCACCTCCAAATTCCACCAAGGTGGCTGCTCTCAGCTTGTTTTTCCCGCCATGAAACTTTAAGCTCTTGTCGAGCCTTATTTTACTCACCACATCTTACCCTGTACTGTCATATTGGAAAGTCTTGACCTTTGACCTGTGCTGCCTGGTTCTGCCTTTCTCCACCAATATGCTACAAGGGTGGTAGTCGCTGCCGTGGTACCCTAGGACACCCCATGTAAACAATGTAGTGAGTGAAGGAGAAACCAGCTCCAGGTCAATAACACTGTCTTCATCGGCTGGACGACATGCTGTCCTGGTGATACAGCCACTGTTGATACAAACCATGTCAATAGTTTCAATGGCAGCCCCGAGCTCCTTCCCCTGTTTGTTGGAGGAAATGTTTCCCCAAGATCTGCCCTTAGCGTTGAGATGCAAAATAAATTAAACACGCTTAATGTTATGTCACAGCAATTAGGTCTAAAATTCCATAGGGGAAAGACAACGATCATTATATTAAACAGGCAAATGTTTACCCAACTCCATTGGTAAAAACTCACTTAAAGTGTTGGATTGATTCACGTATTTAGGTAGCAATGTATACAAGCATCTGGAAAACATATCGAGATATTAAAATAAAACTGCAAAAGACAAGAGGTCAAATTAGAAGGTATCTTACGGAAGCCAAACAAGAATTAAATCTCGTACAAAACTAGAACGTGTAATTATAATCAGTATTGGTGTATGAATTTTAATTTTAAAAAACACAGAGAATGACAAATGCAACAATAAATAAAACTAAAAATATTCATTAACTGGTTGAGGTGTTGAATAGAACTGAAATAATGTGACAGAACCACTGCTACCGATCTAGCGGATATAACATGATATATCCCCGTGAATCAAGAATCGAGAGAAAGACGTCGGCGCTGAATATGACAAATATTGAGAAAATACGTTAATAGTATAACTATGAATGTATTTGTCTGGGTACCATGGTGCAAAAGAAATAAAGGGAGACATAAAGACACACACATAGACTAAAATTACGTAAAGAGATAATATTATGGGAAGGGAATGGAGAAGATGTAGGGAATTGTAATATATGGGGTTGGAGGGGTTTGATGGGAGTTGTCAAAGGGTTTATGCTCAATTGTGGGATGAAGAGTAAGTGAAGAAGAAAAACCTCGTAAACAATCGAAACGCTTTAAACAAGTCATCCGGGTAGCCTTCTGTAGCACCCGGAGCTATTAGAGAAATGTAGAGAAGCAGACCTACACAGCAAGAGAGAGAGAGAGAGAGAGAGAGAGAGAGAGAGAGAGAGAGAGAGAGAGAGAGAGAGAGAGAGAGACAGAGAGAGACAGAGAGAGAGAGAGACTAAAAGACAGAAAGATGCAGAGAGAGCGACACACACACACACACACACACACAAAGACACACAGAGATACGACCAGAGACATACAGAGATAGACACAGAGAGAAAAGGCAGGAAAAGACAGGCTGTGGCGGATACAGCGAGAAATAAATAAATAGATACTGAAAGAGTCAAGAACAGAGACAGATAGAGCGGTAGATAGTGAGAGATAGGTAAAGAGAGAGAGAGAGAGAGAGAGAGAGAGAGAGAGAGAGAGAGAGATAGCGAGAGAGAGAGAGAGAGAGAGCGAGAGAGAAATATACAGCAACACAGAGCTACAAAGAGAGACATAGATAGAGAGAGAGAAAAAGAGAGAGGAGAGACATATAGAGACAGGGAAAGAGACAGAGAGAGACATAAACTGAGAGAGACAAAGCGAGACTGTGTGAGATATAAAAAGAGACCGACAAAGAGGGCGAGAAATAAATACAAGTGAGCAAGATGAAACACTCACGGGCAACATAACACAAACGAGTTATCTATTTCTCATCGGCCTTCATCTCACGTTGTTATTGTAAACTAGATTTAGCATGATGTAATAATTCTCCAACGTCGACAACGTTCAAAGCACGGAGGCTTTATAGAAAAAGGCACGCAGAAAATTTAATAACTAACCCTAGCCGTAGCTCCACTATGGCGTTATTGATATGGCCCTAAGTAATAGAACCGCTACTCAATCGTAAAGGATCTCAATACCAGGCTACAGGGCTAAGAGGAATTAACTGACATCGAATATTGTTTTTCTTACATTTGCCAGAGTTGTTGTTGTTGTTGTTGTTGTTGTTGTTGTTGTTGTTGTTGTTGTTTTGTTGTTAATTTGTAATTAATAATTTGTTTTTAAATATCGTTTTCCCTTTTATTAACTATTAGTTAAATCATGTGTTCAATAGCCACTATACCAGACCACTGTAAAACAGCGACTCTCAACTTCATTTTTCTCTCAGTATCTCTTCATGCGTGTCCACATTTAAAGTCCCCAAGCAAAATGTATCAACGCAATATTGTGATATTTGTCCATGTCATGTTGAACGCTTGCTGTTCCCATTAATCTTCCCGTGTGATTCAGTTGTTCTCTTCTCATCATGTAGCCAAGAAGAAAGACTGTCTCCACGACATGTTTGTTAGCCTCATTCAATACATTATATTACTGTCTCAAACGTCACACGATTTATCCAGTTTTCTTCGATGTTCAGATCTGTTAGCATTTCAACATGTTCTTCTTCTTCAACCATGATATTCTCAGAATTGTTCTGTTACATTTGAGCTGAAAAGCTCCGATTTTCTTCTTTGTTGATTGTGAAATGATCGATGGCTCACTCAATGTGATGCTCCCCGAAAGATGCATGTTTTCAAACATTTCACTGTTACAGGTTTGCTGTTATTGTGTCACAGCTTCTCAATACTATTGAACCTCTGCATTTCTATGGTCAGTCTGCGCCTGACTTCTTTTGAATAGTTTCCATTGTTGGTGATTATGACAAAAAGATGTTAACAATTTGTGAAATTTTCTATTTCTTCCCTGTTGATTGTGACCTTTCGGTTGGCACGCATTTTTTTTTTTCGTAAGTATTATTTTAGTTTTGGTTAACTTCAAAAACTGATTTCGATTTTCACGGTGTCTTTTGATTGATATACAGGATCAACTCTTCTAATCATTTAGCACTATTTGAGATAAGGACTGTGACATATCCATATCTAAGTTCTGAAATTTATATCTACCAATTCCAATGGATCACTATTATCTCTGGCTTCATAAGTGTAACTTTTCTCATTACAATATTTGCATACACGTTGAATATGCATAAGGAGAGAAAGCAGCCCTTACTCCTCTTTACACCTCAAACTTGTTGAATGTTTCTTCGGATAATATGACAGCTGCTTGCTGATCATTAGTCCCAGCATAATAAGAGATATTGCATCCAGCCAAAGATGAAGTCAGATTTTGAAGCCAAGGTCAGTAGAGTGATCAAAAACGGATTGATTGTGTGCTTTTGGAGCTTGAGAAAACACAAGACAGTAGTCAGCAAAACCTGAGTGACGGGGATAGCATTCGTTCCTTATACAACCAGAGCCAGCATCTTCTGCTGCCTGGTTGATTTCGCTTTAATCCCTGTTTCTTTGCTATCCATATCGAACTGGCATAATCATTTCATTACTGCGTTATAACAACACCCCCCCCCCCCCCATTATTTTTTTCGATTTTACGTTCATAATGTCGTAGTTGAAGCAATAAAAAAGTGACCGACACGATGAAAGTGCACAACATTAAGATAATGATGCGTTACAGCAGAGAGTTATTAAATCAATAC
>OY992877.1:137897498-137947498 GCA_963921405.1 Cepaea hortensis
GCCCTGGCTTTACGTGGTACATTTACCCAACCGGGCAGGGAAGACATGGGCAGGCTCTGGTGGTCAAGGATGGGTTACAGCATTCGATACTGGATATGAGTGGCTGGGGTCAGAAGAGTAAAGAGGTGCAGGGAATGCGGATTCAAATCGGCTGATACAACTGGAACATGAGAAATATATATGTAAGTGGGGAATCTTTCATAAGCAGAGTATAGTTGAAACTGGTTGAAAGGTTCAGTGGATATACCTTGTACCAGGTATCTGATATGTGGTGACTTCAAGGCCCGCGCCAAGGAATGGGACAGGTCGGGTGAGAACAGACAGGGTACTGCTCTTGCTGAGGCCCTGCTTGATACGGATGTTGTCTGTCTAAATGATGGGACCCCACTGGGCTAGCAATGAGACCTGGGGACCCTGACAGGCCATCGACCTGGCACTTGTATCCCAAGAGGCGGCATCAGACATAAAATGGAGCGTCCATGGAGACCACGGAAGTGACCATCTTCCCTGTTCTGTGCTGATACCTAAGTCCAGCACATTTACTGCCATAAGAGCCCGCAGGGCATTCAGTTATGATTGCGACCACTCTTCGCTCTTGAGGCACCTTAGATCACAGGGAAGATCTAAACCAACAAGAATAATTTTCACCCAATCACCGTAGTGGACACCAGAAGTGGAGAAGTCATTGAGGGAAAAGATAAGGAATTGGCAGAGGGTGCGGAGAACAACCAATTCAGTTGAAACAGAATTGGAGGAGGCTGAAACATTTAAAAAAGTAAAGGTGCAGGATTTTAAACTCCAGGCAGCTAAGGCAAAAAGGATTAAGTGGGAACAGTTTATCAATGAAGTCGGTGGGGATGTGACATTGGGAAAATTCTGGAGGCTGCACCGGCAGATGAAGAGACAGGCGATGCCTGGTACACATGGTACCGTTTATTATGATAACAACCGACCTATGATAACTGACAAGGACAAAGGGGAGGCTTTTCTTGCACGATATTTAAAACAGACGGATCAGCAAGATAGAACTATTAGAGATAACGTCAGAAAAGCCTTGTAATGGGTCACTAGGAAGGAGGACTGTGACATTAAGGTGGAGGATATCAGACGATTACTGAAGCGGGTTAAAGACACAGCGCAAGGTCTGGATGGGTTGAGGTACTCCCATATGAGTAACATAAATGATGGGGACTTGGAGGAGATGGCTCTTTGTTTCAACCTAAGCATCAAAACGGCGGAAATACCCCACGATTGGCTGCATAGCTACCTTGTCCCACTCCCAATGCCAGGCAAGGATCACTCCAGACTTAATGGATACCGAATCATAACCCTGCAAAACACGTATGGCAAAGTCCTCGAAAAGATAGTAGCACGCAGACTCCAGCGACATTTGGAAAGTCGTAATCTGCTTCCTCAAGGACTCGGGAGATACCGGCCAGGAAAGGATACCTGGGCCAATGCTGCAACTTTTGCTTTTGATGTCTACGAGGGCTTCCAGGATAAACAGGAGACAGTGGCGGTAGCTCTTGACCTGGAGGATGTGTATAACAGGGCCAGGTATGATCGGTTGATATACACACTGTTGGACATGGAAGTCTGCCCTTGTCTTGTTAGATGGGTTGCGGCAGTTCTTTATGAGCGTAAGGTTGCACTGTGCATGGGTGCCTGGACTTCGGACCCATGTACTATTACACCTGGGTTGCGACACGTATCTGCCTTGTCCCCAGTGCTCTTTAATGTCTACACCAGCAAAATCGCAGCTATTGGGACACCAGGTGTGGGTAGAATCTTGACATTTGCAGATGATGTGCTGGTGTACAAACAGGGCAGAGACGGCCAGTTTGGCGAAAGACTTACAGGTGGCAGTAAATAGGGTGGCAGAGTGGTGCAGGGACGCAGGGGCCGTTATAAACCTAGACAAGGCATCGGTCGTGTGGTACTCCCTGGATAGCCGGATCGTCAAGGCAGATGTCCCAGATATTATGTTGAATGGATGTCCTCTTAGGCGAGAGAGTAAATTGAAGTATTTGGGTATCACCTTTGACAGGTGTTTGTCTTTTAATTATCATATGGAGGCGTTGGTGGTGGAGGCTGATAGGGGACTTAATGCATTGAAGGCTATGGCAGCAACAGGGATAGACCAGAGGATGCTTTACAGGCTCTTTCAGCAGTTAATAATTTCTGTCATTGAGTATGGTTTGCGGCTGCTGACAGTATCAAAGCGTCAGCTTGAAAGGTTGGAGCTTATACAGAATGCCGCCATGCGGTTAATCCTGGGGTGCACAAAGGACACACCAGTTATATGCATGAGGCATATCCTGGCGCTACCAACAATGACGGATAGGCATAGGGTCCTTCAGGCCAAATGGTACCTGAGAGGTGCTGCAGATAGAGATCACCCGCTGCATGCAGCCATTGATATTGTCAAGGGTCATAGACTTAGACGATACAGGTCCTGGATGGCACACGTAGAACTTTCTATACCTCAGGTGTGTGATCTAGAGACCATCAATCGTGGAAGAGAGTGGGTTGAAGTTCTAGAAGGCATGATGGACTGGCACAATGTAACAACAACACTGGGTCGTGAGTGCAGAGAATGGGCAGCGGGCCGCACTGAGTTTGAAGTGCAACAGCTGATCCAGAGTAACACACACCAAGACTACTGCAACACACGTTGTATTCATTACGGATTCAAAGAGTATGCTTTGTAAAGTGGAGAAAGGAATGTTTCGTGTGGAATGGCTCTTGTCGCTTCAGAGGTCTCAGATTATGAGAATTGTATGGATATTTTGCCCTGGCCATGCGGGGGTGCGGGGGAATGAACAGGCTGATAGGTTAGCAGGAAATGCACCTCTTGGTGGCAGATTGCATATGGACAACGGGGAGGTGGTAGTGCGCTTGTGGGACAAGGTGCAGAAGGCGGAGGAACAGATTGAGAACCCATATGTGGAAAGAATGAGATTGCGGGAGATCGGCAGGGATTCTGGAAGAATCTCAATACTGAGAAGGGAGACCAGGAGAACATTTAATCAGATAGCGGTGGGAACGATTAGTAGTGTGACTTTTCCCTGGCTCTTGAACGAGGGGACGGAGCACGTATGGGAATGTCCTGAGTGCAGTGATGTCGGTTCTTAACTCAACTCAAGCTTCTACATAGGTTTGTTAGATGTGTACTCATTCCATATTAGTTAAGGATTTCCCACAGTTTGTTTCTATCTGCTCTATCAAATGCCTTTTCTTGGTCGACAAAGGCTAAGTAGAGTGTTTCATTGAATTTGATTGATTTTTCTATAAGTTGTTTAAGAGGGAAAATGTCATCTGTGCATCCTTTGTTTATCCTTAATTCAAGTTGTGTTTCGCTTAGCTGGGGTTCTATAGTAGTTCGTAATCTTTTCTCAAGAATTTTGCAAAATATTTTCCCAATATGACTCAATAGTGAAATGCCTCTTTATTGTGTGTATTGTCTTTTGCTGCCTATGTTTTTCCAAATTGGGATAATTATGGCGTTTCCACAATCTCGTGATGTCTGTTGTTCTACCCAAACATTGTTGAATAGTCTATGTAGCGGTGCTGTTCCTACTTCTCTTGCTGCTTTAATTAGTTCATTTGATATTTCATCTTTTCCTTGTGATTTTTTCAATGGGGGGATAATCTGACGGCTTCTATAATGTCTTCTTTCAGTATGTATAGTTCTAGTTCTTCGGTGGCATCTGTGTCGGTTTCTTGAATTTCTGTGACATCTGACGAGATGTTGAAATGTTGGTCGAAGTACTGTTTCCATCTTATTAGGATGCGTTTTTTTTTTCAGTTAATGGTTCTCTATTTTCTCTGTTAATTATTTCAATTGAGTCAAAGGGTTCTCCTCTGGATCTCATTGCACTTATCTTTATATAGAAGTTTCTAGTTGCCTCCTTGTAGTTTTTATTTAGGGTTTTTCCATACTCCTCCCAGTCTTTTTGTTTTTCTCTCTTTACTATTCTATTCGGGCACTCTCACGAAGTTTATACCTCACCTCGACACCGCAAGGTACAAGAGGAACATCATGAGATGAGATGAGACTGTTCTATTCACATGTCTTTTCGCTATTCTATATCCTATGTAATCGCATTCCTGTTTGCTCTTGGACAACTTTTTATATTTTTCATTTTTGTCGTTAACAGCTTTCTTTACTTCTGAGTTCCACCAACATGTTATTTTCTTTATCCGTGTTTTGCGTTTTTCGTTGTTCCACGTGTTATTTTTGCTCTATTTAAAATGCTAGATTTGAACATCTCCCATTCTTTTTCCTCTGTCTTTCTTTCTATAGGTAATTTTACAAAGATTTCAGTTAGTTCTTTCTCATAATTTTTCCTCACTGCCTCACCTTTGAGGTTTTTTAAGTTTACTGATTCGCATGGCATGCATTTTCCTGGTCTTTGCTTTCTTCTACTGGTGGTTCTGGTGTCAGGTCTTAGTCAGATATGACTGAGCTACCGTATGACAGTAGACGGTACTACCTGCTTTCTGTTAGCGTTGAACGTTGGGCGGCGCTTACCAAACCCGACACCCTACATTGTGCCAACGGCTTCGGGCGGAAGAGCGCAATTGGGAGTATACAAGCCGTAACCTGATGTGAGGAAATGCAACCTTAAGACAAAATATCATGGCACGGCAGACCAGGCACTAAGCCTTGGTTGGCAGCTGGTCTAGGATCGAAGCTCCGACAGGCGGACAGTTAGAGCATTGCTTTGCTGGTCCGGCAGCTTCTGCAGCTTGTCTTGTTCCAGATGTATAGGTGTTACCTTTCCTCTGGAGTGAACTAGGCAGGCCGAGAGAGGGATCATGCTGCATGGGCAACACATGATCTCTATATTTTAGCCCATGCTTTGTGCTATAGAGAGGCAATAACTCCATCCCTGGTCTTAAGCGGTCTCGGAATCAAAGCGAGAGGCAACTGTTACGGGTTATAAGTCCCTGTCAATTGGCGTAGACATGGGGCGCCACGCCTTGCCTCTGACGGTGGGAGACACCAACAGGTGTCACTGATCAGCTACCGCCCACCTCAAGCTGGGCAGCCCAGGGCCAATTGGGTGCTGATCCGCCACTGTCTGCCTGCTTCAATGGGTGCTTGGGGCTAGGACAAAATCTGAATCGCAGGCTGTAAAACCAATGCACCAGGTACTAATAAAAAGAAAAAATAGAAACCTCAAGCTACGGCTTGCAACCTGGAACGTGAGAACCATGTGTCCAGGATTTTCCACTGACTTGACCAATATTGACGATGTAAAAATTAAAACGGCTGTGATTGATGCCGAACTCAATCGTCTTAACATTGATATTACTGACGTGGAGGAGACTCGCCTCGCTGAGGAAGGGTAACTCAGGGAAAACAATTACACCTTTTTTTGGAAGGGTAGAGGGCAGGCAGAAAAAAGGCACCACGGTGTGGGCTTTGCAGTGAAGAATTCACTACAGGGAATGATTGAAATTCCAGCAGGAGGAAATGAAAGACTATTATCCCTGCACTTGGCAACCTCTTGTGGTTTTGCCACCATTATTACTGCATATGCACCGACACTCTATTCCTCTGATGATGTGAAGGATTCGCACTATGAGGAGAGACACAGACTGTGATCAAGGCAGTTCCAAAATCCGACTACATTTATATGCTTGGTGATTTCAATGCTCGTATGGGCAAGGTGCAGCACCTCTCAGGTACCATTTGGCCTGAAGGACCCTATGCCTATCCAGTGTGCCTTGGAAAATACAACATCGGTCGCATGAATGAAAATAGGCAAAGGCTGCTGGAGCATTGCACCAGAAATGACCTATGTATTACAAACTCCATTTTTAAAACAAAAGCGCTGCATAAGGTCATATGGAAACATCCAAGATCCGGCCATTGGCACCAGCTGGACTTCATCATCACACGCAGACAACATCTGAACCATACATCATTGACTCTATGTTAGTACAGTGCTGACTGTCATACGGATCATTCTTTGGTTGTTGCAGGGTTAGACTGAGACCAAAGAGAATCTTCACAGCTAAACACAAATCTAGCCTCACGATTAATATTATTAACATCCACGATCCTGAAAAGTGCTTTCAGTTTCAACAGCAACTTGAAGACGCTTTCACTGATAAACCTGAAAATTGTACAGAAAGTGAAAAGTGGGGTAAGCTTAAGGAAACTCTTTATAAAACTGCCGTAGGGGTTTACGGCACTGTGGATCATAAGAGGCAGGACTGGTTTGCGGCAAACAGCCAGACTCTGCAGCCCTTGATTGATAAGAAGAAGATAGCTCTATTAAGAAACAAGGAAAGACCAACGCTTAACACTCTGAGTGAGCTAAAGCTAGCTAGGAAGGATGTCCAAAAGGCTGCCAGGCATCACTGATAAGAAACAGCAGATGGACAGATGGTTAGAGCACTATTTGGAGCTTTACTCAAGTGAGACCAAACTAGCCGATGATGCCCTCAACGCCATAGAGGCCCTGCCAACTCTTGACCACCTGGACACACTTCCCACCATAACAGAATTTAAGTGTACTATAAATGAACTTGCATCTGGCAAGGCTCCAGGTAAGGATGGGATTCCAATAGATGTTATCAGGAGTGGGCAAGACTCACTCACTCTACAGATCCACCAACTAATAGAGCTATGCTGGCGAGAGAGACAAGTCCCACAGGATTTCAAAGATTCAATCATCATAACACTGTACAAGAACAAGGGCGATCGGAGCGACTGCAACAACTATAGGGGTATCTCACTTCTGTGTATTGTTGGAAAAGTATTTGCCAAAATTGTTCTGCGCAGACTTCAAGTCCTAGGAGATCAAGTCTACCCCGAATCACAGTGTGGCTTTCGACAGAACCGGTCTACCATTGATATGATATTCTCATTATGATAAATGCAAGAAAAATGCCGTGAACAGAATCAACCACTGTTTATTGCCTTCATCGACCTCACAAAGGCATTTGATTTGGTCAGTCGTGAGGGTCTGTTCAAGGCACTAAAGAAGATTGGCTGCCCACCAGCTTTTCTGTTCATTGTAGAATCGTTTCACACAGGCATGAATGGTATAGTCAAGTTTGATGGTGCAACTTCTGAAGAGTTTTAAATCAAGAGTGGAGTTAAGCAAGGTAGTGTACTAGCTCTCACCGCCTTTGGAATATACTTTTCACTTCTACTGAAATATGCTTTTCGTGATCAGGTTCGAGGTATATACATTCACTCACGCTCAGATGGCGGCCTCTACAATGTTCAGAGATTGAAGGCCAAGACCAAAATTAGGAGGGTACTAATCAGAGAGTTGCTTTTTGCAGATGATGCTGCAGTTACGACCCACTCTGAGGAAGAATTACAATGTCTACTGTCTGCATTCTCCAATGCTTGTTCTGAATTTGGTTTAACAATTAGCAAAAAGAAGACACATATTATGTCACAAGGTGCTCATGGGCTACCATCAATCTTTATTGACGATGCCGAACTAGAGATGGTAGACCATTTTACATATCTAGGATCAGTGGTAAATAGCAAATTATCCCTAGATCAGGAAATAAACATCCGGATTGGTAAGGCAACAACAACAATGAACAGGTTAAGAAAAAGGGTCTGGGAGAATAGGAAGCTTACTGCCAAAACAAAAGTCTTTGTCTATCAAGCCCCTGTCCTTAGTACTCTTCTGGACAACTTACTCACACCAAGAGAAACGTCAGCTTTCATATGCGGTGAATTCTTGGTATTAAGCGGCAAGGCAAAATCACAAATACTGGAGTACTGGAAAGATCAGGTTGTGTGACGGTTTATTCCATGCTCAGTCTTCATAGACTTAGATGGAAAGGACATCTTAAGAGGATGGATGATGGTAGAATACCAAAGGACATCTTTTTTGGTGAATTACAGATGGGTAAGAGATCTCAGAGTCGACCTCTACTACGATAAAAAGATATGTGTAAGCGGACATAATTGATACAGGCATTGATAATAATGCACAATGGGAGCAAGTCGCCGCTGAACATGTTGCATGGAGGGCACACATCAGAAATGGAATAAAGACAAAGGAGAAAATTATTACAGATAAGTCACACAGAGCGCGTGAGACGTAAGATGGTGCATGATGGTGGAAATCACCACGTGTTCACATGCACCCACTGTGGACGAACATTTACAATAGCTCACTCGAGTGATGTGATTATCTACACAGATGGTTCGGTGTCAAGAGGTGAGAGAAGTGGCTGGGGGTTCATAGCCAACGCTAATGGTCGATGTTTGGGGCAGGAGAGCCTGGCATATGATACCACAACATCCAGCTTAAGAATGGAAGTGGAGGCAGTCACTGCGGCTCTCCGCTGGATGGAGAATACGACACACACACATCGTGATTGTAACTGACTCAAAAAGCATGCTGACGAGGGTGAGGACAGGCAGACTTCGTGCGGAGTGGCTTTCTTCGCTTCGGAGGTCACGGGTGACAAGCATCGCCTGGATCTTTTCTCCGGGGCATGCCTGTGTGCTGGGAAATGAACAGGCGGACAGATTGGCTGGTTCTGCAGAACTTGGTGGAGTATTGATACATGACAAGTCAGACGTGGTTGCGGCTTTGTGGGAGCACGTGCACACCTCGGAGGAGCAAATGGATTACCATGGTCTGGCAAGAATGAGACAACGAGGAGTGACGAAGGGATCTGGCCGACACTCAACGCTCAAAGGAAAGGCGAGACGGACTTATAATCAGATTGCTACTGGTACTATTAGTGTTGGAACTCTTTGCTGGCTGCTGAGGATGGGGACGGAGCACTTATGGGAATGCCCCGAATGCTGTGATGTCGATTCCTAAATCAATCAATCAATCAATCATTGCAGTGCGAATTTGCTTTATCAGTCACATTCGCTACCGCCATGGGTAATAGTTATTATGTCTTTTTGAAGTACAAACTATCTTCTGTCAAGACGGCAGGGTGCCCATAGAGACTGGTGGTTCAGTTTGTGGCAACGATTGCTTTGTGGTCTGTGTTTATACTTAAGTTGGGCACTGGCGTTGCATCTAATATATTTCTCTTTCTGTTATTTCTTGTTAATATAAAATCAATTTGGCTGTTAGTATCTAAATCGTTCCATTTATACCAGGTGTATATTTGTGAGTCTTTGTGTTTATAGAATGTGTTTGTTATATACAGGTCGCGTTGGTTGCATAGCTCAATCAGTCTACTTCCGTTATCATTTCTTTCATTATGTTGGTATCCAAATGCTCCAAGATGTCTTTCTGTGCCCGCTCTGTTATTTCCTAGTCTTGCATTGAAGTATCCCATGACAATGATGTTTTCCTGCTTATCTATTTTATTTAGCATGTCATGGATGTCTTCGTAGAATTCCTCGCATTCTTGCTCATTATTGTTTGTATTATAATACATGGTACGTATATTTGTACATAAGTTGTAATTGTTTGTTCTTTTATTCTCACTGTAATGATTCTTTCTGATACATATTTTATTTCTAGTATTCCTCTTGCTAGACGTGGTTCAATGACTATTCCCACACCGTGTCTTGCCCTTTCTTGTTGTTCCACTCCAGGGTAGACAAACGTGTAACTGTGGTGGATCTCCTTGCACCCTTCCCCTTTTATCCTGGTGTCCGCATTTCCTATTAGTCCAATTTTCCTCTCTTCCAGTGTTTCTATAAGTTCTTCTTCTTTACTATTAAAACCGTGTCAGAGCACTTTGTGTTTGTATGCAAAATGTCTTCCGCAGTCGATGAGGTAAAGTTTGTGTAGATCACTTATACTTTTTCACGTGCAGCCTTCTGCTTGTAGCCTTCCAATTCAGGAGATTCCACATGTAAACAACGTGTACATATCAGCTTGCTCTGGCGATTCCATCAAATTTTGTCTTCTCTCGATGATGTCTTCCAACTTGTATCGCTGTCGATCTTTTGCTCGCCAGCCTTCAACAGTGATATCCAGTCCCGTTTTTTCATAAGCTGTTGTGCATTTTATTGTAGCCAAAATATGCTACTTGTCTCTTTTGTTTTTCTTTTATCAGCTCGCTTTTAATTCCTTTCTTTCCTGCGACCCATAGGATTACTAATTAACGCACTCAGCGTACGCCCATTTCACAGTTGATTTTAATTAATAATAGATTTACGGGTTTTATTTTACTCAAAATAAGAAGCTGTTATTGTGTTGTTACCTTAACGTCGCCGAGGTGTCTACTCTTAGCATATCGACGCCCTTCAGACGACGATGACGGTTTTCTGTAGCTCTTCGAGTTTCCTGTACAGTGCTTCTGAAACTGTTGATACGGTTGTAGTAGATTTTGAAAATGTGAAACATTTGACAAGCAGATGATTGATTGCATCGAAAGGGTGAGATCAATGTTTGCATAGTGGTGAATGGTGGACTTTATACGTGTACGTGGTTATTGACCAGCATACTAAATCCATATCGAATCATACGAAATCAGTATTGACACTAGCATATTAAATCAGTACCGAATCATTCTAAATCAGTAGTTAACTAGCCTACTAAATCATCACTGACTTCAGCATCCCAACATATTAAATCGGTATTGAACCTACTATACTAACTGGTACAGACTCCAGCATACTAAATCGATGTTGAGTAATACAAAATCGGTATTGAATCATACTAAATCTGTATTGTCCCCAATAGACCACATCGGTATTGACCCCAGCATATCAAATAAGTATTGAATCATACCAAATCCTTATTGAAATCCAGTAAACCGGTATTGAAGTACCACATTAAGTTAAGGTATTAAAGGTATTAATTTCACAAAACTAAATCGGGATTGACTGCTCCAGCAAGTTGGATTTATATTTACTGGTGCATGCTAAATGAATATAAACTACAACATAATAAATCGGTCCTTACATACGCCTGGTACATGGGTAATGTCGTCAGTATGCTAACTGAATGTAAACTACAGCGTAATAAATCGGTCTTTAAGTGTGTGTGTTCTTTTAATCAGCATTTTCTGTAACTTAAGTTAACAATTGGCAGTTTCATCTTGTGCGGATCTCAATAATTTACCACAGTGAAAGTGTAAAGATAGCAATTTACATTAAAAGCAGTTGTTTCCTGGTTAAGTCGGAGAGTATCTGCCTGCACGGCGAGAAACCACCAGTCTGCACACCAATATGCCAGGCATGGGACAACGGATACTCCCTTAAACCTCAGTCCGGTATGACATCACACTGATGTTGGACAACAGGATGTCGTCATCCGACATACAGGACTTCACGCTGGAGTTCACAGCCAGCGAACGCAAGCAAGCAAAAGCAGTTGTGTTCTTGATATTGGAGAAATCTCAGTTGCCGTGCGTTCCTCGTGAAATGCTATATGTTGTGGCAGACATGTTAAATCGATACGTCAGGGCAGATTATGTTTGTCTACAAAAATGTCTTCCGTAGTCGGTGCAGTAATTTTTGGGTAAATTACTCACACTGTTTCACGCACAGCCTACGGCTTGGTTGTAGTCTATTGTGTACATTTTCATTCAGCTTGTTAAACATGTGTAAACAATGAGTACATATTTCAGTCAATTAATCAAGCGCCATCTTCATAGGGAAGGTTGGCTGTTTTTTTTCCCTAGTGGTACACCTGGCCATACTGTTGTTCGATCATCTCTTGATGTTGTCTTGCACTTGAATCTCTGTCTCCCTCTTGTTCGCCTTCTTCAGCTTTGTCCTCCAGGCCAGTTTTACTAAGAGTCTCGTGTATTGTGATGCGGCCAAAATATGAGAGAGAGAGAGAGAGAGAGAGAGAGAGAGAGAGAGAGAGAGAGAGAGAGAGAGAGACAGACAGACAGACAGACAGACAGACAGACAGACAGACAGACAGACAGAGAGAGAGAGAGAGAGAGAGAGACAGACAGACAGACAGACAGACAGACAGAGAGAGAGAGAGAGACAGACAGAGAGAGAGACAGACAGACAGACAGACAGACAGACAGACAGACAGACAGACAGACAGAGAGAGAGAGAGAGAGAGAGAGCCGTATGAGTGAAGCCTCGTATTTGTAGACCTTCCTGCTCCGCATACCCCATGTGGCACATCACAGCCCTCTCTCTCTCTCTCTCTCTCTCTCTCTCTCTCTCTCTCTCTCTCTCTCTCTCTCTCTCTCTCTCTCTCTCTCTCTCCCTCTCCTTTCTCATATACACCATACACTGTTTGTATACTATTGTATGAATGTTTGTTGATGTGTGTAGATGTTTGTATGTGCGCCCACACAGATCAGTCCACCCAGACTTCAGGACTCGCTTCGTACACGCATAAAGGAGCACACAAAATTAGTTTTGAAAGTATTACCATCATACTTAGATGCACACGTCAGTGCTCTTTAATAGTCGTCCACTACGGCCGACCCATTCACGGACACCCACTCATCCATTGTACGTACATCCACTCGGACTCCTCAGCCCTCACTCTCGGATAATTACCACACCTCCATTACTTCCAGTCTCCCACCTCACCTCCCTGCCTCCCTCCCTTTTTTCACGTACTACTTCCACTCATTTACCTGGGACTGTCACTGAACCGTGACCACCCACTACCCTGGTACCATCCCCTACCTTGGTCCCCATGACCCACAGACACCCACCTATGTACAAAAGAGGATAAAGAATACATTCGTGGTAGCAGTACAGCCTCGGACTCTGCGATAAGTAGCAACATATTTTTCATATTTTCATTTTCTCTTCATTGCACTCGTTATTTTCATCTGTGTATTTTTCTCATCCCGTCCTTATGCTTTATTGTAGTCACCGGAGGATCTTCTCCATGACTATATGTTGTGTTTCGTGCATGTATTTGTTTGCTGATGAAGGCTAGTCGCCTCAACGTCCTGTATGTGTCGTAATTCTGCTCTGTAAAGATGCATTACTTTGTGTTATTTTATATTGTTGTACTACTTTTAGTGCACTGGATTGATTTGTGCGTGTGGATTAGTTTTCCCTATTACAAGTACTCCTCGCCATCAGCCGAACCCACTCCATATTCAGAGGTACTTGTAATTTACGTCTCTTAATCAAGGACTAGAAGTCAACATTTCAGTCCAAGTGATCGGCATATGTGTTGAACCCGCTACCTCGGCATCAGCGCACCGGATGTTTAAGAATGAGCGCTCTTATCCATTTGATCAAGCTGACCTCGAGTGAGATATAAACTGTTTAAAATGCTATAAAAACTTTTTGCAGGCGTAGAGCACTAGAAGCAAATGATCGTTAGTGTCACTAGGGTGAGGTCCGTGTCTATATGGCTATGAATGGTCGCGATTGATACATTGTAACAAGGGTTCGATGTCAGCTTCCGTCGAATGGTAAGACAGGCTACCTATTTTTCCGTGTTCAAAGGTCTACACAAATGTACACGTCCGAACACGTCACACACCAACACCTGCTACGGGGATTGTATTTTCTTGTTGTTTTATTGACTGGTTTTGACTCCAGCAAATTAAATTGGTACTGAATCTAGCTTACTAAATCGGTATTACATCTGACCTACTAAATCGGTATTGACTCCTGCATACTACATTGTTATTGAATCACACTGAATCAGTGTTGAACTCTACTAAATCATTAATGAATTCAGCAATATAAATTTATACTGTATTCTAGCAAACTGTATTCAGAATGCTAACTTACTAATCTAACATGCTATATCGGTATTCTTCCCATCATACTAAATCGCTAATGCCTCCAACATACCAAATCGATATTGTACAATGCTAAATCAGTAATGATGATAGAATGCTAAAATATTTCTTTAATCTAGCATGCTAAATCAGCACTGACTCCAACATACAAGATGGGTATTGAATCATACTAAATCAGTATTTAATCACACTAAATAGGTTTTGAATCATACTAAATCAGTTCTGCTTCTAGCATACTAAATTGGCATTGATTCTAGGATACTAAATCTATGTACGCTCCAGCACATTGAATCTAGCATACATAGAATACTAAAAACGCATTGCTTCCAGAATGCTAAATCGTTATTTACCCCTGCATGTTAAATCGGTATTTTTTCCTGCAAGCTATACCTATATTTTCCGGCACCGTCGCGAAAGGGTTACAGACGCAATCAGTTCGTGATCCCACATACCCGCGTTCGAAACACAGCTGCGCGCGGTGTAGCAGCAGTCAGCGTTGCGTTGGTTTTTTACGAAATGATATGGGTGCCGGTCGTTCAGAAAGCCATGGCAAACTGTTGAACGTAAACTTGCCAAGAGATCACAACAGTAATAAATGCTAGTGTTGACTGCCACGTCCTGCAAAGGATAGTTTTCCACAAGCCTGGAGTGAAGCAATCATGATACCCCTCCTAAAATCTGGGAAAGATAGTTCCATTGCCTCCAGCTACAGACCATTGAGTCACCAACCCATCATAATCAACATCTTCCACTTTTGCCGCCAAGCGTCGTGGTGAGGAATAATTTGCGCTATGGGCGGTACTGAATAGTTAGGATATGCAATTAACGTTTTTCATATCCATATTTACTCTAACCTGTTAGATCAACATTAAATAAAGCATTATGAATCGGTATTAATTCTTTTTTTTTTAAAACTACAATGTTGATGACTTTAGTAAAGTAAATATGTAATGGTAAATCGGGATGAGTCTAGCATGCTAACTAGGTATTGACCCAGCATGGCAGGTCGGGATTTACTCTTGCGTGCTTAATGAACATTGACTCCAGCATGCTAAATCGGTGTTGAAATCCATAATGATCAATCCGTTTTCGACTTCAGCATGATAAATCATTACTGACTGAAAGACAGGAAACTGATTTTGACACTAACATGCTTAATTCGAAATTGGAAACCCAGGAAAACAAAGTGAACAAAGTAGACTCATAATAACACCTGCACTTCAGATGCGATAGACCTCCACATATTATAAGAGTTTGGGAAATGCATACTACAGGCAGCACGAGAAACAGTACCAAGAGGAGCCCGTAAACATTATAAGCCCTGCTGGAGTAGTGAACTGGAACAGTTACATAATGATGTGGAAGTGTGTAGAAGGCAAGCAGAAGCCAACCCCTGCCAAGAGCACCACAATAAATACCAGCACGCAAAAGCCAAGTTTCAAAGGGTCCACCTGCAGGCTAGACGGAAAAGCTAGCAGGAGAAAACAGAGTCACTGAACTTTTAAAGAGACACAAGGAAGTTGTGGAAGCTAATAAAAAAGTTTAACGATGAGGGTTCAGGGAGAAATTGAAAAATTGCACTACATAAAGACGGAAACATCTTAACAGGAAAGCAAGCAGCTTAGCATTTTGCGGACTCATTCGCACAAGATAACAATATCGAAATTAGTCCAGAGAAACAACAAGAGATTCGAGAGAAATGGCAACATACAGGACAGAAGGAAATAGTACATGAGGTTATTACCACAATCAGTGAACTGGAGCTAGCAATATCAAAACTGAAAATGAGAAAGTCACCAGGAGCTGATAGTATCTCCAATGAAATTATCAGAAACCTAGGAACAGAGGCCAAAGCAAAGCTGTTACAGATCTTCAATAACACCTGGAACTTAGGCAGTGTTCCACAAGCCAGGAGAGAAGCAATCATGATGCCCCTCCTATAATCTGGGAAAGATAGTTCCATTACCCCCAGCTACAGACCAATTAGCCTCACCAGCTGTCTCTGCAAAACACTGGAACGCATCATCAATCACAGACTACAGTGGCACATTGAAAGTGAAAACATCATTGTGCCACAACAGGCTGGCTTTAGGCAGAGCTACTCTACGGAAGATCAGACAACCTATCTCTTTCAAGAAGTTGAGGATGCATTCCAAGAGAAGAAGCTGGTACTTGCGGCATGGATAGATCTGAAGAAAGCCTTTGACAAAGTCTGGAAAGAAGGTCTTATGAAGAAACTGAGAAACTGTAAAGTCATTGGAAGAATGTACAAATGGGTGAAAGCATACTTGCACAGCAGGAGAGCCCGAGTACAGATAGACGGTCTCAAGAGCAAGAAAGTACTATTGCTTCACGGTGATCCGCAGGATGGAGTCTTGGCCCCCACACTTTTTCTAATCTTCATCAATGATCTTTTTGCTAATCTATCCGATGGAATTAAAACTGCAATGTACGCTGATGACCTGGTTTTGTGGAGCACAAATGAACATGCATCAGTGGCCACCATATTGCTACAGAGAGCTGTAGATACATTTGTTGCATGGGCGGATAGATGGTGTGTCAGCATAAACACTGACAAGTGCAGCTCCACTCCATTTACCCTCTCTCCGAAAAAAGGCAGGGGTCATCCAGATAAATGAAACGCCTCTAAGAGAAGATAAAGAACCAACATACCTTGGTGTAACATTTGATGACATGGAGAAATCACATCAAAAAAGCTGTAGCAAAAGTCAGAAGGAAAATAGCCATCCTGAGAAAGCTAAGTGGAACCACATAGGGAGCCAGTGGTAAAATACTTAGCAAAGTTTATCAACAGAGCATATGATCACACCTTGGATACTGGTCAACTGCGTGGTGTTCAGCATCAAAAGCCACACTACAAGTGCTGGACAAGGTGCAAAATCAAGCTCTTAGAGTCATCACAGGAGGGATGAGATCAACCCCTATAGTCGCAGTGGAGAAAATGGGGAGGGCGCAAGCACTGAGAGAACGCAGAGATACAAAAACACTAATGCAAGCAGACAAGTTCCTCAGCTTGCCAGGCCACCCTATGAAGAACCGATTTGAAAACTTAGCTATGGGGCGGTTGAAAAGAAGTAGTTTTATCCACCAGACCAAACGACTCTGCAGAGAAACCACCGATCTTCCCACAGTTGGTATTCCACTGATAACTATTCCAGAGCGAACTCCATGGAAAGATGAACATAGACTATCGCTACAAATCCAGACAAAAGTGAGAGGAATATTTGACAAGGAAGAACAGAACGGTGTGCAGCGCAGAACAGCCACTCTCAACTTCCTTGATGTTGAATACCCACAGGATCTCTGGATCCGAGTCTACACAGATGGGTCAGCTTAAAATGCTGTTCGAAATGGAGGAGCGGGAGTGTATATAGAATACCCAAATAATACAAGGGACACGGCCAGAGTTCCAACAGGAAAGTACTACCATAACTATGATGCTGAAATTGAGGCAGTCAAGATAGGAATAGAGAAATTACAAAATACCAGCCATGGTTGACAACATGTGGTGATATTGACAGATACACAATCAGTAATAGAGGCATTGCTGTCTGGGAAATTACCAGTTCTAGGGACACTACTTTCTGAACTTAGCAGTCAGCATAAGGTCATCATACAGTGGATACCATCCCACTGTGGAGTACCCGGAAACGACAGAGCTGATCGATTGGCTAAGGAAAGAGTAAAAGAAGAACAGCCTGGTGTGCCCATTACATTCCATCAAAAGAAAAGAATGATCAAATCAGTCAGAATGCCACCAAATCCTACTCAAGACTACTACCACGTTACGGACAGACCAGAACAGGTCATTATTCTGCTCCTCAGATAGTTAGTTAGTTAGTTAGTTCTGCACCTCAGAACAAGACACAATAGATTACGCAACCACATGTATACAAAATTTAAGATTGGTGACTCAGCCATGTGCACATGTGGTTTGGCGTCGCAGAGAGCCAAGCATATACTCCAGGACTGCCCAAACTACAAAGTATCCAGGTGAACTTTCTGGCCTAGAGAGCCAACAGTGGAAGATAAACTCTATGGACCGCTGAGTGAACTAAAAAGGACTGTTAGATTCATACAAGAGACAACATTGCAGTTATAGACATATTTCAAGTGAACGAAAGAAGAAGAAGAATATTTTAGGACACGACATTCGAGGTGAGATGGCTAGTCGCCTTTCTCGTCGCCTTTCAATCACAGACAATTTCTAGAACATTAAAAGATTATCTTGTACCCATTTTCTTGCCATCGTCTGTGGCGAAGAGGTAACGAACGCGATTCGCAATCGCACTCACCGCGTTAGAATCTGCAGGCGATTTGGAAAATACCGCTTTGCATTGATTTTTAAAAATGGTATGAGCGTCAGTCATTCAGGAAGCAATGGCAAACTACTGAACGTAGATTTGCCTCATCATCAACATGTACCGTGCCGGTAAGCGTGGGCGATCATGTTTTGCCATCTCACTCAATCACCAAAGTCGTGGATCAGCTCAGTGTTCCTGTCTCGACCATCCAGCGTGGCCAAGCCATCCAGATATTTACTTCTCTGCCCTCCCCCTTGTTCTCTTCCCCTCAATCTTGCCAGTTGTCACCATATTCTCCAATTTATTTCGTATATTTTATTAAATTTTATTAAATGTGCCTAGCAAATCACATAAAGCCAAAACTACTAGGGTTGATTGCGACGTCCTGTAAAGAACATTCAGCTAAATTAATAATCCATTTTCATTACACTGGGTTGCCCCTAGCATCGCACTGGTGGGGAAAACAATAACCAGCCACCACTTAAGATTGAACCCGGACTACTGTCTTTGCTGGCCAGCGAAGTAACCACTACTCTACCACTGCTCCTCACTATACCATAAGCAGAAGATTTGCCCTGACGTAAACATCACTTCCATTGAAAGCCTTTCAACATGCTACTCCCTTCGAGGGAAACGTGACTGCGAAATCATTTCCCAGCTTTGGCAACACGGCAGAGCGAAGAGTCAACAAGCATGTATGTTTTCCAGCCTAATCAACGCTAACTCCTTAAAAATGGTGTAATGAAAACAAAGTCTAGCTAGGTAATTAAGACTTAAACAATTGGGACAGCCGGAGTGAGCGTAGCTTTACAACTTCTGCTAATTAGAAGAGGTATCTGCAATTATCTCTGTTGGTGAATTAAATTGATACACAGTTTTAATGTAGGATTTGACTATGGTGAAATATATAGGCCGACCAGGCTAGTTGTGCGAAAGTCAGTTGGTATAGACATAGATATGGCGAGTGATTAATAATGATCATTATGTATAGACAGACAGACATGGAGGCATTTAGGCAGGCAACTAGACAGACAGACAGACAGACAGACAGACAGACAGACAGACAGACAGACAGACAGACAGACAGACAGACAGACAGACAGACAGACAGACAGACAGACAAGAATGGACTGCGTCTAAACATATTGGTTGCCAATGACAAAAATTGGACATTATTAGTTTAAGTTGTCTTATTTTTAAAAGCGCCCATTTCATCAGTGTCCTCAAAGATCCACTTGCCATAGGGGAATTGACAGCATGCGCGTTCGAACACTGTAGATAGATAATATGGTGGTAGTGTTTGTCCTTCAAGAATGATGATGAACATTAATTTCATCCAGAGATGTTAAAAGTTAGGAGACGTGAGTTCTCAGGTGGCTGGTAAGGCGTATCTTGGCTGGAAATGTTCTTTGACAATGTGGACAAAGAATGATTTACGTTCCGTAAGGAGGATCTCCTGTGGTGGTTTTTCTGTCCAGTCTTTTTTTTTTTTTTTTCACAGCTCACAGCTCTTGCAATCTTGTTTGCTACGCAAGTGACAACACCCTTGCGTAATGATATACGCCTTGAATTTCGGATTTTGTCAGCAATCTCCTATGTATCGTGATTAATTCCGAAAGCTTTGAGCGACATCTTCATATAGATTATGTACAAGAGAGTTAACGTACAACTACATCTCTCATGTAGATGGAGCATCCAGGACAAATATGAACAACACAATCTAAAACTAAGTGCCCTGTGCAGGGTTAGTGCATCACTGTCATGGCTGAATAATAGACATAAAATTGCCGCTCAGAAATCAGCCTCCGCCCCTGTCAGGTCACCGGAATTGACCTAATGGTAACATCGGGCTTGAATACACCGGAAGTACATAACGATAACACCAGAGAAAGCATTACATATTTTACCAAGTGGTAATAAGCCATGGCCAGTGTAACATTTAAAGCAGGCACAGATGTTAACGCTTATTGAAACACTCGCATATTTGAGGTCGGCGAAGCTGCTCTTCCGTAACTGCTGTTCTCTTACGTTTTTACCAACTCATGTATTGACAAACAAAAGTCTTCGTCTGAATAGCAGACATCCCGACGTAATGGTAATTACAGAGAAATAAATGTCTTCCCAAATACAATAGCAACGCAAATTGTACTAGACTGGAGCAATTCAATGTATTCAAATATTAATGTGCTTTGAGAACAGCAGATGAAAGATGCATTAAATTGTAGAATAGTCAAAGCAACTGTAAGATTTCACATAATGAAGAATATTACATGCATTTGTGTGAATAGAGACGAAAACGATTTCTTAAGAACTATATTGAATCTGTTCTTATATACCGAAGTGAATCATGGGCAAATCAGCAAATTAGTGATGAAGTATGTGGTATTTGCAGAGCTGTGGTTTATAGGCAAATAAAATGCAAATTGAAAATATCTTGAAAGAAGTTAACTCACAAACAGGCTATTCGTAAGAGAAGAAGATATTCCACATTCTGTAAGCATATCACGAGAAAAAAAATGCTGAAGTAATTCGTGACAACGGTAAATCTGGACGGAAAGAGAGGCAGGGAGATACCAAGGCAGAATATGCCAGAGAAGAATCAAGAACAATACCTGGGACCTATTGTATACGTAGTCAACCTGGGAGCCCAACACAATTTAAACAATATTTCTGCCTCGACGGGGATTGGAACACATCCCCACTGGGACGACAGGCAACCGTGCTATCCACGCGCTATAGCGGCTCCTGTCTTACATTTATTCCACGTTATTTTAAGGCCTAAAAACAGGGACAATGAATAAATACTGTGGGGGGGGGGGGGTGTAAAAGTGAGCTTTCGAGTTGTGTTTGAGTGTTTCTTAAAGAATTAATGAAGAGAAAGTCGAGGGAAATCGCGGTTAATGAATATAAAGGCAATGTTACAGAGGGAAAGTAAAGTGAAATTGCGGTTGAGGAATATAAAAACAATGTTATGGCGGGAAAGTAGAGGGAAATCGCTGTTGAGGAATATTTTTTGTTCTCGTTCGCTCGCTTTGAACTCAAGCGTAGTCAATACACGTGCTACTGTTTCTAGTGCACTGGACTGATTTTTGCATGCGGATTAGCTTTCCCTATACTATTACCAGTGTCCCTCGCCATCAGGCGAACCCATTCAAACTTCAGAGGTACTTATAATTTACGGCCTCAAGTCAAGGACGAGAAGTAAACATTTTAATTCAACTGACCGATGTAGGGGTTGAACTCGTTACCTCGGAATCAGCAAGCCGGATGTTTATGAACAAGCGCTCTTATCCATTTGTCGATGCTGACCTCCGGTTGAGGAATATAAAGACATCGTTGTGCGTGAAAAGACATCCAGAAATGGGCTGGAAGTAACTTGTATGAATGTAGGTGTGTAATAATATTTTTCGGCCCCAGACTTGTCCGAATTCGCACCTGCGCTGTGCCTAGTAACACTGTGTATGCCAGTGCGCCTCTTGAATTTTTCACACCATTCTCTGCTTGCCTTAATATCACTAAGTACACTAGCCCTCGTCCCAAGCACTTTTTTAATGAGATCGGCATAAACAGTCTGTTTTTGATTTCCACATATGATTGCCTCTGAAACAGAATCGCCATCTAACTGGTTTTGATTTACCCAAATTAATTATAACTGTTTGACATTTTCAATTGTTTGCGATCTCTGTTTCGTTAGCACATTCATGCCTATAGCTACATTAACCTCCTTTATTCCTTCCTTTTTCGCCACAATGAAACTTGTCGTAGATGGCGACTTCCAGTACATCCGGCCGATTTCACAAATCTTAATGCCGCTCTCATATGTTACTATTAGCAAATGATGAACACACAACGAAAAACAAAGCCAAACTGAGCAGAAGAACGCGTGGGTCCCTTTGTTTTCGCAAAATTAGCAGCCAGATCATGTGGACACCCCGATGAAATCCGAAGCAATCGATGAAATCCGAGACAAATTTTTCGTGTAAAAGAATCGACGAAAACCGAAGGCAGTGACAACCGAGGTTTGACTGCACATTTGAACCTAATGTGACAATATTAAATAAGAGAATTAACGGCTGCAGCTGGATATAACAATAGGAAAGGAAGGAAGGGAGGAAGGAAGGAAGGAAGGAAGGAAGGAAGGAAGGAAGGAAGAAAGGAAGGAAGGAAGGAAGGAAGGAAGGAATGAAGGAAGGAAGGAAAATCTTTATTTTCAAAGGGTTAAGAATTGGGCACGCAGGCCCGTCTGACATTCTGCCCTTCTTCACAATTTCCTCTCATACACTCTTTCATTCAACATCACTTATGAAGCAACTTTTTGACAACAAAAGAACAATAGCATTATAACGCGTGAAAAATAATCAATAACAAATGACTCACTAAGACAATGTTTAACATGGGCATTATAAATACCTAAGGAAGATGTAACGTACCATACATATGGGAATGTTTTTTGGCTAGTTGTCGTTTGAGATAATTTACCACTATTATTGTCTTTTTTGTTTGTTTTTGTTTATAGGAGGATGTAGTCAGTACTGACGTAGTGTTCAAACAGGTTGCGAATGTATGTATAATGATTTGTGGTGACTTTGATTTCTTGTCGAAGATTGTTCCACAAGTGAGCGGCAGAGTATGCTAAGCTTGTTTTATGTAAGTCTATCCTAGGTTTAGGGACATGAAGTTTATTTAGTCGTTCGCTATGTCTTGCGTTATATTTAAACAATGGCCAAAGGTGGCTTGGAGCATTTTGAAATAGGATTTTGTGAATTAGTTTGGCCTTATTAAAACGTTTTTTAATAACACATACTAGAAAAAGTCTAGACATCTACATAAAATGTGATTTGCATTACTTACATTATAAAACAAATTTCATTAGGGCGAAAAGTACAGAGCCGTAAAATACAGAAGGAAAAACAATATCAAGTAACTGGTTCTTGTATGAATGCGATCTTGAAATAATCTTAATTCCCCCCCCCACCCCCCCAAACCCTAAAATTCCCCCCGGGATTCCCCACCGCTTGAGAACCACTGGTCTACAACAAACAGCATTGACATGCTGATGTAGTAGTATCAGAGCAAGAGGTAGAGCCTGCAAGCGATGGATCAGATTAAAAGCAGAAGCAACGAACACAATCTGGTGCACTGCCTTCACAAGTGTCTTGTCTAGAAAACAGTCGTGGAAAGCCACAACAGGAATAGTGGAAGTAAGAGGAGGAAGTCTCCTTGTCTAAAAGCTATTCTGTCTTCTGTGGACTCGACTAAGTAGTAAGACGGACTTCTTGGTAGGTCTTTCCTCTTGAGCCCAAAGCGGCGCACAGGGCAGAATTCATGGCTCCCCATGTTTGGCGGTTCGCTGCTACATGTTGTAGATCTTGGATATTATCTTGGCCATTGAATGAGCCTTCTCAGATGATGGTTCTACGCAGGGTCTCTCTTGGTCTTCCACGTTTTCTTTTCCCTACTGGTGACCATATGAGGGCTTGGTAGGGGAGTCTTGTCTTGTCCATTCTGAGTACATGGCCGATGAGTTTTAACGGCGTTTTCTTATAAACTTGGATACAATATCTTGCTTAGTCTCTTGTCTTATTTGCGTATTGGTTCTGAAATCTGTCCAGTGGAGGTTTAGAATTCTTCTAAGACATTTGTTCTCAAAATTGTTTAATTTCTTATCTAAAGCTACCGTTGATTTCCAAATCTCACATCCATACGTTAGCACTGGAATCACACAAGAGTTTAAGGTTTTTAGTTTCGTGTGTTTGCTGAGTATCTTTGACTTCCAGATGTTTGACAGTTTATTACAGGCACCAGATGCCAGTGCGATTCTAGATGATGTTTCTGGTGATGTGTCCCCTGTAGATGTCATTTTGCTTCCTAGGTATGTGAAGCTGTTGACTTTTTCAAGAACGTGGTTGTTTAATTTGGTGTCGTCTGAACTGTTGGTAAGATCAATAGTTTTTGTTTTTCGGTGTTTATGTGGAGACCAATTTGTCCTGAAACATTTTGGAGAGGGTTTATTTTCTCTTGGCATCTGGGTGCGTTGAACTCAAAAGCACTATGTCGTCAGCAAAAGTCCAGGTCTTCTAGAATTTTGTCAACCAAATGGATACCCATATTTTTGTTGTTTGTGCATTTGCGCATGACCCAATCGATAGCTATTCCAAAGGGCATCGGTGACAAGACACAACACTGTTTCACTCCCGTTTCCATTGAGAACCAGTCAGAGTTGCCTGATTCTGTTCTTACGCAGCAACGTGTCTCGTTGTAGAAAGATATTTTATGATGTTGGTATATTTGGTAGGGAAACCATAGATGTTAAGTAGGTTCCAAAGTGAAAGACGGTGGATACAGTCGAAGGCTTTTTGGAAGTCGACAAAGTTGGTGATTAATTTCGACAGGAATTCTACGGAGTCTTCAATAATTATTCTGAGAGAGAAAATGTGGTATATACATGACCGTTTTGGTCTGAAGCCTGCTTGTTCTTCTCTGAGCCTTTCATGCATAGACTTTTTTCAATCTCTCAAGTAACATGCTACAAAAACGTTTTCCTGGTACTGACAGTAGGGTGATACCACGCTAGTTATTGCAATCAGACATATCGCCTTTGTTTGGCAGTTTGAAAATGACACGATCATTCCACTGTTGTGGTGGAGATTCGTTTTGCCAGATTTCATTGATCAACTGTAACAAACTTTGTAAGTTCATCTGCTGCTTTGAGCATTTCTCCTGAGATGTCGTCTTCGCCAACAGTTTTGTTGTTCTTCAATTTTTTTTAATGGCTGCTTTAATCTCTTCCATGGAGAATGACTTACAGGAGGCATCTAGTTGCTCCATCTGTTTCACGGACTTCTACCCTACGCATATTGGCTACGCGGATATATCAGCATAAATGAGTTTTAATTCATCCTGAACCAAATATTTTACTACATAAAAGCTTAAAGTCCCTTTAATACGCCTTATGATGATCTGATTAGTATAATTCATGTCGCCCTAATCATGACCCGCCATAAATTGTCTCGATCTCTTGAAAGTACCCTTGCCTTATGCCCCAAGGTGTCTGCAATGTCCTGTGTCCATCATCATACTGGTCGATTCCTGCCTTGTCTTCGATTGGTCATGCCTTCCATCATTGTTGTTTCCAATTGGGTAACTTCTTTGTCTTATTTTATGTCAGTTCAATCATCACATGATAATGAATGATGCCATATATCACATACACTTCTTAATCAAAGAGTTTTTTGTCATTCATGTTCATCGCACAAGACCATCGTGCCTTCTCTTTGTCCTTTTCCCCCAAATCTTGCCGGTTGTCACCAAGTTCTATAAGTTATTTCTTCTGATAACGTACCCAATTCAATTTGACTACCTACCCCTAATTTCTCCAATCAGTTTACGGTTTTCATTGTTTTTTTTTGTAGGACTTTGTCATTGTCCATGGTATTCTGTGCATTTTCCTTAGAAACCACAATTCTACGGCACAAGATCAAGATACAGTGATTTGTGTGGTTTACCATGAGTCAGTGTTCTGCCTTTCACGTCTCACTGAAACACAGGCTTTCGGCTAACTCAAGCCAAACCTGTTGCAGACTTCATGATGGGTTAAATTGAGCAGCTCAAGCTATCTATGGGATACGGTAGCCAGTCTCACGACAACCCTCCATAGTCGCCACTTACAACATTCATGGGAGGTTGTGTTGTATTCTATGCGACCCTTAAAGGCCCTAGTAACACATCATGAGTTAAACATATATACAGATCACAGGAATACACACACACACACACACACTAAGAAGCCGTGATATAATATTCCCGCGTACTGCCTGCCGGGTTTCTAATGTGGTATTTGCACCACACTCCTTTCTAAAAACAATGGTGGCCAATGCGAATAACACCATGTAGAAGTTATAAAGGGATTCTCTTCTTCTTCTTCTTCTTTCCTCCTCCTCCTCTTCCTCCTCCTCCTCCTCATCCTTCTTCTTCTTCTTCTTCTTCTTCTTCTTCTTCCTCTTCTTCTTCTTCTTCTTCGGTCCTTTATCGCTCATTGGAACAATGCATTTAACCAACTCTCATCTTGCCATCCTATCCTTTGCTATCCTTTTTAGCTTCTGTCGCTTGTTTTCCCGGGAGAGAGGTGGAATCAACAAGCACATCTTCAAACTTATTATCTGTTGGGATTATTGACTGACTTTTTTCTACACCCCTCCCTTCTGTCTTCCCTTCCATATATCTATTTCTTTCACTCTCTCTGTTATTCTCTCAACACATACTCAGACAACAGTTCCTTTCAACAATAAATAAAAGATTTATTAAGAAAAACTATATCTGGTGTATGTATGGACTGTGTAAATGTAGTTGGTATTGTCTGCTAGTTTGAATGCAAGATAGGACGGTTGATCTCGTATGTGCATTAGTTCTTCTCGTCTTTTCTGTCAGCCAAAACACAGGACTGCACACACAGAAATGGAGTGATCTCACCATGAATGATCTCCTCCTGCTTGAGTCGGGAATTAATCCAATTCTTGAAGAAAACAAATGTTCAATGTCTTATCACCAGAAAATAATCCGATTTGGTAAGTCACTGAAGTTCAAATATTTCCCGGTTTGGACGGTATTATAATCCACCTCTGAATACACACCGCCACTATCCAACATTGTCTAGAGTTACTATGACTGTTCTACACCATGTCTATGGTTAACAAAGTTTAATGTTTCGGCACAGTGCAATTGCATGCAGTTTTAAGTATCCCTGCTTGCCACAGGTTAACGTCTTTTCCTTTTAAGGGTTTTAGTTGTATATTTGTTTGAGCATACAGTGTTCTGTATTTGACGTTAAGTTATCACTTCTTCATATTAAAACATGTCTATGTTCTTGTTGTTTCTAAGTAGGTACTTTATTTGCTCAAGTGTAGTAACCTTCATCTCTTCTATGATTTCAATAGGAGATTTGAACCTGTGGAGAAGATAGGTAATCTGGTGATATGCGTCTGCTTCATATAATTTTCTTATGTGATAGTCCTTTTCTAGCCATACTGAAAAGCCTCCGAAAAACATACGGACATACGATTTCTGAGTGCACTAAAGTTTACACGACTAGATAAACGAATGCAATTTCACACATTAAGAACAAACACCTATATCCCTATGCCACTATTACTCTAATATTAGTGTTACCTTATATATATATCTATAGAATTAATGTAAGTCCCCGAATCGAAATTTACCCGCAGCCAAGCACTCTATCCCATTATAAGGGAGGATATTTCTATTCATTACAGGACACATAATTGTATCTTTCCGTCCAGTTTGGTATCACACTAAACAGAAACTCCATGTTCAGCTTTTTATATTGCGTGTCCCATTCTCCGTTGATTGTTTGATATCCATACATCAACAGTCGCATTTGCCGTTCCCGTAACATCAAACGATCAGTGAAATCACGTATACGTCCGGGCGCTCCGTTCTCCGCTGTTGCGCTGGCCCTCTGTCCATCGCTCGTTTGCACTTCAAAGCATTCTCCGTTCATTTTCCCGTCGGCCGATCGTCCCGTTTCTCCGTGTCCGTCAGATCGTCAAGCAATGAACTTTACGAACACCTGTATCCTATTTTCATATATGTGTCGGTCAATGCTCTTTTATTCGTCCTCCTCTCAGAATGAAGTACACGATTGTTAACCCTTCTCCTTCCTTGTATTTTAATATGTAAGTTATCAAGGAATCATTAAACTGCAGTTTTTTCTGTGACATAGGCCCCCGCTTAAGAGAGTTGACCGCGTCGACTCTTCATCCCTGTAGTTTTGATTCCTATGATCCTCCAACTTATTCCTCTTCCTCTGGAGTTGGATGTCTAGATAAGAAATCCGCTCCTACATTCTTTTTACCAGAAATGTATTCCACTGTGAAGTCCTGTTGCAACAACAACGTCCATCACATCCACCGTGCGTTGAGCTTCTGCGAAGTAGCTATTAACATCACGTGTTGATGATATGATTGGATCCTCACATGGATCAACACCTCATCCAATAGGCGCCCTCATATGCACCCTACCATACTACTCATGACTGAAACTAGTGTTGGCTCATCGCTCCTGTACGTTCAGTCGACCTCCTTTCCACTGGCGTAAGCGATGGCTCACAATACAGACGGATCGTCCCATCCTGATTGTAACACTGCTTCCATGTCCTCTTGGTTTCCCCCGGCTTTGCCTCTGGGGATGTTCCCCCTCGTCCTCGTTGGACCGAGTCGTCTTTCCCAAATCTCCTGGACTTTTGCTTCCAGGACCATCTTGGGCGACATTGTATCTGGTCAGCCAATCTTCGGTTGGAGTCCTGGGTATTTCTCGCCTTTCCCGACGTTACCCACCCCTTCTGAACTTGGCTACCGGTGAAACTTTCACTCTTGTCCTTTCCCTGACTTGTGATTTCCCTCCTCCTGTCGTTGGGTAAATCTGACCTATCACGTACTGTCCCATAGGCCCTCCTATGTTGTACTGGCGATCTCTGGTCTTCGTCTGGACTGGTAACTTTTGTCCCAATGGCTGCCATCACCATAAAGTGCGAAGCATTGCTCCCGGATCTCTCCTCATATTTCCTAATGAGATGTCTAGGGAGATTTTTCTGCTCTTCCCCGATCCGTAATTTGTAGATGTTCTTGGACACAACCTTTTCCACAGGATAAGGTCCTTTCCATCCTACTTGGAGTATATTGGTCTCTGCTGGACCCCACACTTCCACTTTGTCTTCCACTTTAAGAGCTAGTTTCCTCTTAATTCGCTTGTTGGGTGGTGCTTTCTGGCACTCTGAACAAGACGTCAACCACCGGCGTACATCTCCGGTCATTCCTGGCCAGTAATAATGGCCGGAAATTTGCTGCAAGGTCTCTCTGACACCCATATGTCGGTTCTCGGCTATGGTGTGTCCACTCTGAAGAATGTGAGGACGGTGGGTCTCTGGAACCACCCACTGCTCGTGCAGGTTATCTCCCCTCCCCGCTCTCCGATAGAGTAGTCGATTCTTCAGAAAGTACTGTCCCCGTTCTGGTGGCTCAGCACTTCTTTGCAGCTTCCTATAGCAAGGATGCAACGTAGTATCCTTCCTCTGGGCAGTATGCAATTCTCCTATCCCTGAGTTGTCGCATAGTGTCTCTGCCTCTTTTTCCTTCCCGTGAGATCCACTGACTACTGTTCCCTTGTGGGCTGGCTGTTTTGGGCATTCCCAAAAAGACATATTTCGTGCCAATGATCATGGGAAATAAGGAGTCAGATAATACAGCAGCTGGAATAATGCCCGTGACGTACCTGGATTTAATCTCCACCTTGGCGATTGGCAGCGTCATGGTAACAGCACTCCTCATTGCCGGCTGTATCTCTATGGTCTCCCCTGTAAGTTGGTCTGGGCTTACCAAGCTGGCGTCCACCACCGCTTCCCCATCCAAACCTGTATCGTAGAGACAAGCAACCTGCTGGCCATTTACTTCAATCAGTTCGACCACAGGTGGTCTCTCTTGGTCCTGAGTGTCTTTCATCTCCTTGACCGTTTCCTTGCCTTCCTCTTTTGATTCCTCGAGGTTGGTTATGCAATTGGCGTCTTCTGCCTTGCATCTGCAGTCCACAGTATTATGTGTTTTCGACCGGCAGTGTGTGCACCATGTTCCCTTCCTAGGTTTCCGGGTGTCCTTTTTGTTCCTATCTCCTTCTCCGACCTCAGCCTTGTCTGTGATCACCGTTGTAGGAATCACTTTGCATGCTGCGAAGTAAGAACTTTTAGGTTTCGATCTGCAGTCCTTCGTGTTATGAGATGGCACTTTGCAGAATGAACACCACTTCTCAGACCACTGTCGTTTCGCTGGAGAATTCGAGGTGTTCTGGTTTCCTTCCTTCACCTTCTCTGAACTCTCCTCTGTGTGCTTTATATAAGGTTCCACTTTTTCTCCTTCCCAGTTTTTAGGTTTCTTTTTCTCTTGGTTCTCCTGACCTTTGGTTTGAATACTGAGTTCCGCAGCCTCCCCATGTACCTCTACGAATCGTTCCGCCAGCTTATTCACAACATCAATCCGTTCCGCCCCTTGTTCTCCCAAGAAGGTTCTGAGAGGTTTCGACATTTGCTTACGCATCTGGTCGACCACCATCATCTCTTAGAGATTCTCATAATTCCTCTTGAATTCTGCCAAGTCCATCCATTTCTGGAGATAGGATTTCAGCCTCAGACTGTAGGCGGCGAATAGTTCTCCCGGCTCTCTTCTAGACGATCTAAACTTCTTCCTATACGTTTGTGCTGTGACTTCATAATGTTTCATCAAAGCGGCTTTTAATTCCTCGTACTGATTTTCCTGTTCTGGTGGTAGGCGTGTGTAGACCTCGTACCCTGAACCACGTAAAGCCTGGGATAATTTAAGAGCCCATCGGGTTCTATCCAGTCCCATAGCGACTGCCATAGCCTCGAACCGATCCAAAAACTGGTATATCTTCTCTTTACTTTCATCAAAGACCGCCAAGGGAAACTTCATGGCATGGTAACCCTGTCCAATCATGTGGGTTGCCCCATGTGAAGATGAACTTCCTTCTGCTGCATCTATTTCACCCTTAGTTTGTGTCTTGAGTTCTAACTCTTTAATGCGGTATTCATGTTCCATTTCTTGTCTCCTGGCAGTCTGTTCCATTTCCAGTTTCTTGGTCTCTTGGTCCCTTTACAGTCGCTTGGCCTCCTGTTCCATTTCCAGTCGCTTGGTTTCCTGGTCCATTTCTAGTCGCTTGGCCTCCTGTTCCATTTCCATTCGTTTGGTCTCCTGTTCCAGTTTCTTGGCCTCTTGTTCCATTTCCATTCGTTTGGTCTCCACCTCTATTCTTCTCACTTCCAACTCGGCCTTTCGATCTTCTCGTTCCACTTGACGAATCTCTCGCTCTCTTTCCTGGATGTAATCAGTTAGTTCCGAGCCAGCTAAACAAATTTCCTCCCCGTTTGCCCTCAGTTCGGCGGTAGTTATTTTGGGAGTGGCCATAGTTACAGCAGGTAGTTCAGCAAGGTGAGTACAGACACTTCAAAGCAATAAAGAAGTCTTTCCTATAAACAGATAATCTACCTAGAACATATATCATTATCTATGCCTATCTAATATTATTAATCTACAACACCACACAGTACATCACAACCACTCTCTCATCCACAAGAAGAGATATAGGATAAAGACTTATGTAGACGTGTGACCGTGTGACTAGGTATGTAATGTGTCTTACCACCTATCCACATTCACTCTGTCTGGAACTTTCTCACTGTAAAGTCACCAGCGTTAATGAAATGTTTCTACCATAAATGTAATGGCACCATATATCCAATGGACGTCCTTCCATTAAAAGTCATCAATATATACTTATATTTATTCCAATCAGTATGTCCCAACATGCAGGTACTCCGGTATGCCTGTGCCAATATGCAGGTACCCCTCTATGCATATGTCCGGTTATGCCTCCAGGTCATATGGGTATTATTTTCTACCTCGCTGCTCCACCAATTATGTCGCTTGTTTTCCCGGGAGAGAGGTGGAATCAACAAGCACATCTTCAAACTTATTATCTGTTGGGATTATTGACTGACTTTTTTCTACACCCCTCCCTTCTGTCTTCCCTTCCATATATCTATTTCTTTCACTCTCTCTGTTATTCTCTCAACACATACTCAGACAACAGTTCCTTTCAACAATAAATAAAAGATTTATTAAGAAAAACTATGTCTGGTGTATGTATGGACTGTGTATATGTAGTTTTGTATTGTCTGCTAGTGTGAATGTAAGATAGGACGGTTGATCTCGTATGTGCATTAGTTCTTCTCGTCTTTTCTGTCAGCCAAAACACAGGACTGCACACACAGAAATGGAGTGATCTCACCATGAATGATCTCCTCCTGCTTGAGTCGGGAATTAATCCAATTCTTGAAGAAAACAAATGTTCAATGTCTTATCACCAGAAAATAATCCGATTTGGTAAGTCACTGAAGTTCATATATTTCCCGGTTTGGACGGTATTATAATCCACCTCTGAATACACACCGCCACTATCCAACATTGTCTAGAGTTACTATGACTGTTCTACACCATGTCTATGGTTAACAAAGTTTAATGTTTCGGTACAGTGCAATTGCATGCAGTTTTAAGTATCCCTGCTTGCCACAGGTTAACGTCTTTTCCTTTTAAGGGTTTTAGTTGTATATTTGTTTGAGCATACAGTGTTCTGTATTTGACGTTAAGTTATCACTTCTTCATATTAAAACATGTCTATGTTCTTGTTGTTTCTAAGTAGGTACTTTATTTGCTCAAGTGTAGTAACCTTCATCTCTTCTATGATTTCAATAGGAGATTTAAACCTGTGGAGAAGATAGGTAATCTGGTGATATGCGTCTGCTTCATATAATTTTCTTATGTGATAGTCCTTTTCTAGCCATACTGAAAAGCCTCCGAAAAACATACGGACATACGATTTCTGAGTGCACTAAAGTTTACACGACTAGATAAACGAATGCAATTTCACACATTAAGAACAAACACCTATATCCCTATGCCACTATTACTCTAATATTAGTGTTACCTTATATATATATATCTATAGAATTAATGTAAGTCCCCGAATCGAAATTTATCCGCAGCCAAGCACTCTATCCCATTATAAGGGAGGATATTTCTATTTCAGACAGAAAAACCAATGAAGAAGTACTTCAAAAAACAAATGAAGACCGTAAACTGATTATAAACAGACGTAGCCAGGCAAAATTTGTTGGGCATGTTATGAGAAGAAATGACTTGGAGAACTTGGTGACAACTGGCAAGATTGAAGGGAAGAGACCAAGTGGAAGACTGAGAAGTAGATTCCTAGATGGCTTGGCCACGTGGCATTGTCGAGACAGGAACACGGAGCTGATCCACGACTCTGGTGATCGAGTGAGATGGCAGAACATGACCGCCCAAGCATATCGGCATGGCTCGTGGTGGATGAATCTTCACGATAAAGCGTGAGTAACTTAACAAACATTAGCCTTTTCTTCATTGCAGTATCAATATATGCTTTCTAAAGCAAGCTTACTGTCTCTTAAGGTGAACTGAAACTCAAAACACAAAATGTCACATTTTTGGTTTATTCAATCAAAGACATTTTCAACTATGACGATACTGTGCGCCTTACATACCAACTTTGTTTCAAGAATAAATGCGATGGCGACAGCATTAATATTATGTTCTTACGTCAGGCATACAGACAGACAGACAGACTGATAGATAGACAACAGACATATAGACAGATGGATGGATGGCTGGACTATGAGAGAGAGAGAGAGAGAGAGCGTGCGAAAGCGAGAGAAAGAGAGAGAAAGAGAGACAGACAGACAGACAGACAGACAGACAGACAGACAGACAGACAGACAGACAGACAGAAAGAGATGGGCGATACAATAATATAAAGTATCAAACGTATCTACGAAGACAATTGTACAAAGATAATAATAAACTATGGCTACGACAATTTAATTATCACTAGGCTACATTTGGCGGACGCTAAGAAGATGGTTGCCTCCTCGTATTGCTGTCACTCAACAAACATGCTAGAGGTCAGACCGAATGGGTAGGCGCGCACACTCTTAAACTTGTACACCTCGGAGGAGCAAATAGATCACCATGGTCTGGCAAGAATGCCACAGCGAGGGGTGACGAGGGGATCTGGCTGACGATCGACGCTCAGAAGAAAGGCGAGACGGACATATAATCAGATTGCTACTGGTACTATTAGTGTTTGAACTCTTCGCTGGCTGCTGAGGATGGGGACGGAGCGCTTATGGGAATGCCCCGAATGCTGTGATGTCGGTTCCTAAATCAATCAATCAATCAACTCTTAAACGTTCGGTGTGCTGATGCTAACACCGAGTTAGCAGGTTCAACCCCACACAGGTCAGTTGGACTAAAATGCTGACTTCTCGACTTTGATTTGGTGACGTAAGTTGCAAACAAGTACCTCATAAATCGGAGTGGGTTCGCCTGATGGCGAGGAGCACTGGTAATATTGAAAGCTAATCCACACACAAGAATCAGTCCAGTGCACTAGAAGTAGTAGCACGTGTTTTGTACTATGCTTGAGTTCATAATGAGTGAACTAAACCAACAAAAGTATCATGTTATTTTGTTTTCTTCCTCTTTCTTGCAATATAAATAAGCAAGCGGTTGCCCTTACCAGATATTAAAACCAGCATGCCATCATTTGAAACACTGTTCTCCTGAAAGCCAGGACACTTATTTCTCATTGCCGAAAGCTCAGGAGCAACAGCAACAAACAAACAAACAACAGTACGATTTGAAAGAAGGACAAACTCGAACAGATGGATAAACCTTGCAAATACTGCAACACTGACTAAACAGCTTTCCCCGCGCGAAGGCAATGCTGTTCGATTTAGTATCCGGTTTGAAACCAGATGAGATATATTAGGCTAATAATGCGTGTTTCCGTTCAATACTCGCTTGCTTTAATTAATGGTTAGTTCGTCTCCTTATCGATATGTTCTTACTATGCCGATCTATAGTACGTGCTTCTAGATCTTTGTGTGCTTAGTTTGTAGTACATTCTCTTAGCTGGACTTGATTGTAAATGTATGTTTGTTATGTTGTATTATTGTATCACTGTGTGTTGAAATCTAGTGCTTGATATATTTGTAGTGTTCTCAGCGTCCCGTGTGTGTGTTTGTGTGTGTGCGTGCGTGCGTGCGTGCGTGCGTGCGCGCGCGTGTGTGTGTGTGTGTGTAGATCACGCAGTATCTTGCCTTAGGTGGCCTTGTGTGCAGCTCATTATTACATTGTCTTTGCTGTGAGTGTGTGTAGATCTGTAGTACATTGTCTTTGCTGTGAGTGTTAGTAAATCTGTAGTACATTGTCTTTGATGTAAGTGTGTGTAGGTCTGTAGTACATTGTCTTTGCTGAGAGTGCGTGTAGGTTTGTAGTAAATTGTCTTTGTCGTGAGGTTAGGTCTGTAGGACATTGTCTTTGCTGTGTGCGTGTGTAGGTCTATAGTACATTGTCTTTGCTGTGAGTTTTTGTAGATCTGTAGTACATTGTCTGTGCTGTGAGTGTGTGTAGGTCTGTAGTACATTGTCTTTGCTGTGAGTTTTTGTAGATCTGTAGTACATTATCTTTGCTGTGAGTGTGTGTAGATCTGTAGTACATTATATTTGCTGTGAGTGTGTGTAGGTCTATAGTACATTGTCTTTGTTGTGTGCGTGTGTAGGTCTATAGTACATTGTCTTTGCTGTGAATGTGTGTAGGTCTGTAGTATATTGTCTTTGCTGTGAGTTCGTGCAGGTCTGTAGTACATTGTCTTAGCTGTGAGTGTGTGTAGGTCTGTAGTATATTGTATTTGCTGTGGCTGTGAGTTCGTGCAGGTCTGTAGTACATTTTCTGTGCTGTGAGTTTAAGTAGGTCTGTAGTAGACTGTATTAACTGTGCTTGTATGTATATTTATAATACTAGAAAGCCCAGGTTAACGTTGGGGTTACGTCCTTGGAAAACGCAACTTTTAAGTGAAACGACGTGTAGCGAAACATTATTTCCCATAGAATTAAATGAAATACAGTGTATTATGTAATGTTTATTTTGATGGTTGTTGATATTTATTGACTAAATAGAGGTGGGTTGGAGAGAGAGTGGTAGAATTATTGGGACTTAGAGGCATTAAAATCACCACTAGTACTGCTCAAACGCGCTTTCTTAGCTAGATCTTCATAGAGAAACGTTGCTTTCTCTTGGAAAGCCATCTTGCTCACATGTATATTCCGTTGGTTCTGGTCTTCAATCCAGACGGCCAATAGTTCTCCATAAGAGCACTTCTGGTACGAGTGATCTTGGAAGCACTCAAATGAGTTAGGTTTTTAGCACCCTCGTTGATTTTTTCAGCACCTACACGAATTGTCCTACACTGGTTGGAGGTAAACCATGGACTTTACCGATATCAACAGCCCGATCGCCAGCCTCAAAACGACGTAACACATCTAATTTCACCTCAAGAGTAACACTTTTCCTGGATCTCTTACAACCAGACACACTATCAGCACTTACCGTGCACTTTGAACTCATAATTATAGGTGATTATACGTGTCACCTGTCGTCCCTGGGAGGAAGTGGAATCAACAAGCGCACTTTTTAAATTCCCTTTCCTCAGCTTGGGCTTCTGCCGGATCTTTGTCTACACACCCCCTTTCAGTCTCTGGATCACTCTCTCTCTCTCTCTCTCTCTCTCTCTCTCTCTCTCTCTCTCTCTCTCTCTCTCTCTCTCTCTCTCTCCCTACCATAAGACAATACCCCTTCTCACATTGCTCCAGAACATATCACACCAACACTGGCTTCGAACAAAATGATAAAACAAAATAATGCAGAAAAGTGTCACGTGTGTGTGCAAAGTATGTGTGTGGAGATATGTGGTGTACTCTATCGTGAATGTGAGATATAATCAGATAAATCAGGATCAGAGTCAACTTTCATCATCGTGCTCCGGCCATACAACTGCACAACAATACAAGATCAGAAGGAGCTCACCCGATGATGTTTCTCTCAGGCCTATTGTTGACTTCTTCCTGTATACCTTGGATAGTTTGGATGTCTGGTCTCCAATGGGTGATTTGATTAGTTACCGTCCCTTAGGTCGACACAGACGGTGAACATGTATCTAATATAATCCAGTGATGAAAGAACACAACCACTGGTCCAATAACATCTCTACTAAACACATCTGTCAGTCAATCTACGAAATGTTTCATGTCATTAGGGAAAAATGTTATTTAGTTATAGTCTTCCCCCTCCTATACTTCTTCTGGTAACTATCACAAATAATAATTCCGTTGTTGTTTGAAATACCGCCACTGACCAGTCACTCTTCCCGCGATTCACTATCTATACTCCATTGAAACCAGGAAGTGTTGGACCTTCTTTGCGGAACAGGGTTCAATTGTTGAGGTCAGTTAGCACTGCACCAGGGTACTGCCATTTTCCTCATCTCTGAGTGAGAGGGAAATTCTCTGTTCTAGTGGAACCTGTCGAAGACAGAACACCCGGTGATAGCAACCCGATTCAGACCCATTATATGTGAGTGTAGGCCGAAGGCCGTACTCAGACTTTAATATCTAGATCTTCATAGAACCACTCTGGTATAAGACAGAGGAGTTCATCACATTACCTGAGACGTGGTAAGAACAGGAATGACCAAAGGGAAGCGAAGACACCCCAGTAGACACCCCACCGGAAAATCCCACCATTGACATTCCCTTTATCCCCCCCCCCCCCAACCACTTTCAATCTCCCTAAATATCATCCCACTACATTAGTCTTAACCCGCTGAGTTAAACAATATATTACTTGACCTAGTTTAAGCTATGCATCAGCCTACTACTGCCGACGCTCCTATAATAAGTTCACACCATGCAACCTTACTACTCTTCCTAATCTCTATCAAGTAGGTACCTTATGTAAATTCTTCCAAGTCAGAATTGAAATGACAACTTCACATTAAGGAAAAAATGTCCGTCGCTGTTCACAACATTAGACACCGTGATTTCTTTTCATATTTTGAAATGGAACAACTCCACCCTCATTTTTGTTTCAAACCATCCTGCACACCGCTCCCAATTTAGTTATTTTCCAGACAGCCGAGAATGTTGTCTGAGTGACGTCACTGACTTGGCCGGCAGCCAAGTTAAGACGGCGTTTTCGCTCTCATCTTTATATCCGAGTAAAACAACATGCCGACGAGTCTGCTTTGATCCTGGGGAAATCTCAAAGAAACCTGGCTGTGTTTGATCTGATGAACCCCCCCCCCCCCCACAACAATAAGTTGCATCGGCCTAGACCGACAGTCTCTGGCCTTGCATCATTCTGGTCTACTATCTCCAGTAATTCCGTGACAATACAACACAATCCCGGAAAAACGCACTGCACAAAATGTAACCTTGCAACGTTAACGCAGCATAGCAATACAGGTGACGACGTTATAGCTGAAAGTAGCGATGTAAAGTGAAGTTATATCCCATTGTGACAACGACGTAATGGCGAAACGATGTAAACAGAAGCAACGTATAGCGTTTGTACACTGTCTTTGCTGTCATTGCTTTTGGATCTACAGTATACATCGTCTTAGGTGTCTTTGTGCACAGATTTATAATGCATTGTCTTGCTTTCCCTGTTTGTTGATCTATAGTGTATTGTCCTCGCTGTTCTTTTGTATATGATTTCTTCTTCTTCCTCCTCTTCTGCTTCTTCTTTTTCATCATCATCATCATCATCATCATCATCATCATTATTGTCTTCTTCTTCTTCTTCTTCTTCTTCTTCTTCTTCTTCTTCTTCTTCTTCTTCTTCTTCTTCTTCTTCTTCTTCTTCTTCTTCTTCTTCTTCTTCTTCTTCTTCTTCTTCTTCTTCTTCTGCACGGTATATAGCATATAATATATTGTTCTATCCATGTGTCTACATGACTGTAGAACTACAATACAGTGAAACTTTTGTTAACCGTCACCTCACTCGTGTAACCATCGGTTTCTGTTATCCCTCATCGTCTTAAATACAACATAAAGGACGCTATTTTCAATGTCGCCCCTGCCTGGGCTGACCTTACAGTGTCTAACCTAAAGAATGGGTGGAATAAACGCTTGCCTGAACCTTGTAACGATACTGAAGGAACTGAGATGGTTAGTGTTGATGTACTACAATGTAGGACTAAACAATGAAAACGTTACGTCAGAAGAAGTAGCAGATTGGTTGGAATGTGATAAAATGGATTGAGGCTTTGAAATGTTCAACGATGATGAAATTGTTTCTAGTGTGACTACGACCGAAGAAGAAGAAATTTATGACGATGAAGGATCAGTTCTTAACCAAAAACCTACAGCTAGCCACTCAGAAGCAGAAACAATGTTATGAAACTGCATAAGCTGGTTTGAAAATCAAGAAGAGGACAAATGTAACACAGATCCGACTTCTGCGTAAGATGCGGAACATCGCCGCGCAGACAGCTCGAGCTTCAAAGACACAGAAGGAGATGACATTATTTTAAAGAAACGTAGGTTAATAGTATTACAATACATTTATATACATTACTACTCTTACATTGAAGTTTATATTGATCTTTCTGTAAAATTAAATACAATATGTATGCATTATTCACTTTTAAAGGATTTTATTTTCATGTTCGTCCCAGGCAGCAGTAAAATCACGTTACTGAACATAAGTAATAAGAGATTTCTGTTATCCGTCTATTCGGTTACCCATCACAGCCCAGTTCCGAGCGGTGATGGTTAATTGACTACATTATTTTTTATTCCCCATTGTCTCCTAGCTCTCGTTCTATATAGCTGTATTCTTTTCTTTCACCGCCCGGAACGGCAGCTTAAAGTAATGTTTTGCTTAGCTGTTCAGGGCGTATGCCTACCGTGCATATTTTACTTCTGAAAGCTATACCTTTTGCCCAAGATTGATAAAATGAGCTAACAACGCATTTTATAATTAAACTTTAGATGGAACTGCATTATGTTGACATCTGGTCTATCTTCTATATATGGAAGTACATCCAATTATGGAGGTATAGATAGCGTGGACGCTAGGGAGTCGGGTTATCGATGTTCCATGACGCGAGTCTGGGGTTCGAAATAAGATTGCCGAATTGCATTAACACTGGGTCATACAATACACGTCAGCTGTTTTTTCTTTCTAATTTGAGGTAGGAGATGACAACTGATTATCTCTCTCGATAAACCCATTTCCCCGGGAATTTGATTGCCTTAGCAGAGTGGAAAATCCCTATACTTGGGATAGAGGAAACAATAAAATATGCCATGACAGTTGGAATGTTTAGAATGCCGCAGTACCACAGTGGCTAGCACATTTCCCTGTCCACTCGGTGGTCATGTTTTTGAATCCACATCTAGGCGGATTTTAAATCGACCTGAGCTTCCCTGTTGACCTAGTTTAAAACCGGTGCATGAAATATCATGGGACGTAAAGATAGCTCGTGTGATATTGACAACATCGCCCATTTTATTTAAATATACAAATATGAGAGTAAGCGCCATATGCCAGAACGTCTCAAGTTGGGTGGTAGTGAAGCAGAGGAGGTGGGTGGTAGTGACGCAGTGGAGGTGGGTGGTAGTAAAATAATGGAGCTGGGTGGTAGTGAACTTGGGTGATAGTGAAGTAGTGAAGGCGGGTGGTGGTAAAGGTGGATGGTAGTGAAGGTGTGTGGTAGAGAAGTAGTGAAGGCGAATGGTAGTGAAGGTGGGTAGTGGTTAAGTTGTAACGGTGGGTGATAGTGAAGGTGAGTGGTGGTGAAGCAAAGTAGGTGGGTAGTAATGAAATGGTGGAGGTGGGTGGTAGTTAACGTTGTTGGTAGTGAAGGTGAGTGGTGGCGAAGTAGTGTACGTGGGTGGTAATGAAGTAGTGGAGGTGGGTGGTAGTTAACGTTAGTGGTAGTGAAGAAGTGAAGGTGGGTGGTAGTAAAGGTGAATGGTAGTGAATGTGGATGGTAGTGAAGGTGGGTGGTAGTGAAGTAGTGAAGGTGGGTGAAAGTGAAGTAGTCTAGGTCGGTGGTTGTGAAAGTGGTTGGAAGTGAAGTAATCTAGGTCGGTAGTAGTGAAGGTGGGTGGAAGTGAAGTTATGTAGGTGTGCGAAAGTGAAGTAGGGTAGGTGTGTGGAAGTGACGTCGTTTCGGTAGGTGGAAGTGAAATAATGGAGATCGGTGGGAGTTAAGTAATGTAGGTGTGTGGCAATGAAGTAGCGGATGTGGGAGGAAGTGAAGTAATAAAGGTGGGCAGAAGTGAAGTAATGTAGGTTCGTGGAAGTGAAGTATTATAGGTGAGTGGAAGTGAAGTAGTGGAGGTGCGTGATAGTGAAGTAGTGGAGATGCGTGTTAGTGAAGTTGTGAAGGTGGGTGAGAGTGAAGTTATGTAAGTGGGTTAAAGTGAAGTGATGTTGGTGGGTTACAGTTAAGGTAGTGTAGATGAGTGGAAGTGAAGTAGTGGAGGTGGGCGAGGAGAGTGAAGTAGTGTATGTGAGTGGTCGTGAAGAAGTGGAAGTGGGTTAGAGTGAGGTAGAAGAGGTAATTGAGAGTGCAGTAGTTTTGGTGGATGGAAGTGAAGTAGTGGAAGTGGGTGAAAGTGAAGTAGTGTAGATGGGTGGAAGTGAAGTTGTGGAGGTTTGGGAGAGTGACGTAGTGTAGGTGGTGGACGTGAAGTAGTGGAGGCTGGGGATAGTGACATAGTGTTGGCTGGTGGACGTGAAGAAGTGGAGGTAGGTGAAAGTGAAGTAGTGTAGATTGGTTAAAGTAACGTAGTGCAGGTGGTTGAGAGTGAAGTAGTGGAGGTGAATTAGAGTGGAGGTGATTGAGAGGGAAGTAGTGGAGTTGGTTGAGAGTGAAGTAATGGAGGTGAATTAGAGTGAAGTAATGGAAGTGGGTGGGAGTGAAGTAGTGGAGATGGTTGAAAGTGAAGTAGTGGAGGTGATTGAGAGTGAAGTAGTGGAGGTGGTTGAGAGTGAAGTAGTGGAACTGGGTGGGAGTGAAGTAGTGCAGGAGTGGAGGTGGTTGAGAGTGAATTTGTGGAAGTGGGTGGGAGTGAAGTAGTGTAGGTGGTTGAGAGTGAAGGAGTGGAAGTGGATGGTAGTGAAGTAGTGGAGGTGGTTGAGAGTGAAGTAGTGAAGGTGGTTGTGTGTAACGTAGTGGAAGTGGGTGGGAGTGAAGTAGTGGAGGTGGTTGAGAGTGAAGTAGTGGAGGTGAGTTAGAGTGAAGTAGTGGAGGTGGTTGAGAGTGAAGTAGTGGAAGTGAGTTAGAGTGAAGTAGTGGAGATGGGTGGGAGTGAAGTAGTGGAAGTGAGTTAGAGTGAAGTAGTGGAGGTGGGTGGGAGTGAAGTAGTGGGGGTGAGTTAGAGTGAAGTAGTGGAGGTGGGTGGGAGTGAAGTAGTGGATGTGAGTTAGAGTGAAGTAGTGTAGGTGGTTGAGAGTGAAGTAGTGGAAGTAAGTTAGAATGAAGTAGTGGAAGGGGGTGGGAGTGAAGTAGTTGAGGTGATTTAGAGTGAAGTAGTGGAAGTGAGTGGGAGTGAAGTAGTGGAGGTGAGTTAGAGTGAAGTAGTGGAAGTGGATGGGAGTGAAGTAGTGTAGGTGGGTTAGAGTGAAATAATACAGGTGGGTGGAAGTGACGTAGTGGAGGTGGTTAAGGTTAAGTTAGTGTAGGTGCGTGGAAGTGATGTTGAGGAGGTGGGTGGACGTGAAGTAATGGAGGCTGAATACTTTCAGAAACTTCTGAATAAACAAGTCCGACAGGATCACCTCCCCTTGATTTGCAAACCTACAGAAATGGAGCTGCAAGGGTGAGAACCGTATAAATTAGAAACTGCGAGAAACCATATAAGGAAGGAATTAGAAAGACTAACTGATTCCTGAAGGAAGGGAAAGCTGCTGTCCAGATGGTAGCCCAGCAGAAGTTATTCACTTCAATATGAACACCTCAATTGTATTTCTGCACATAATATTAATTGTGTCTGGGAGACTGGAGAAGTACCAGTAGACTTGGGATAATGATATCCCACAAAGCTGCGAAAGAAAGGAGCCATCAGGATCGCAACAATTATTGGTGAATGACATTATGATCAGTTCCTTGGAAAATATTAAGCATGATAATTCTGGACAGAATGAGGCGAAATGCTATAGGATAAAGGGAAGTATTCTGACCAAACAGATCCTCTACTGACCAGATAGCACTATTCTTTTTCTATGCCTTGCATCGACTACTGGAGCATAATGCCAAGTGGCAGGTGTGACGTAATGAGACAAATTAGAAATATCAGAGAATCCCAAAGCCAAAACGCTAATAAATCTAGGGATATGACGTGGTAACACAAAAACGTCACGCAAGATTGTCAACAACAACAGTACAGACGGACTTGGGAGCTTCTTGGGAGCGGCAGCTCATGTGAATTTGAGAAGAATAGGTTGGCTAAGCAGTGGCATTATATCGCATGGGTGGCTGAGTTAATACATGGTATATCATGTCCGAAGCCATCTGTGCTCGAAATTCTAAACTATGTCCTTGTCCGTCAACATGGCGTCCTTCTCTCTATCCGTTCTCTTCTGATATCGAGTTCCTGCATTCGTCTGCATATTCATTCGTGGCTTATATAAACGTTGTCTCCACACATTGACTGGTCCATTCCATGTATTAACTCAGCCACCAATGCGATACAATGCCAGTGTCTAGCCAACCTATCCTTCTCAAATTCACATGCCAAGAAGCTCCCAAGTCTGTCTGTCCTGTTGTTGTTGACAATCTTGCGTGATGTTTTTGTGTTACCACGTCATATCCCTAGATTGGCTTTAGGATTCTCTGATATTTCTAATTTGTCTCATTGCGTCACACCTGCCACTTGGCAAATAACCCCTCAACAAACTCACGCCGAGCCGTCATTATTTTGTCGGTGCCTCCAACTTCTCGGACTAAGTAGTGTGTTTTCGGTCACTCTCTCTTTCATTGTCATCTCCGTGTGTTTTATGTTACTCTGTCTTTCATTGTCATCTCCCTGTGTTTTCGGTCTCTCTTTCTCTCTCTCTCTCTCTCTCTCTCTCTCTCTCTCTCTCTCTCTCTCTCTCTCTCTCTCTCTCTCTCTCTCTCTCTCTCTCTCATTGTCATCTCCGTGTGTTTTTGGTCACTCTCTCTTTCATTGTCATCTCCGTGTGTTTTATGTCACTCTCTCTTCGATTGTCATCTCCGTGTGTTTTCTGTAACTCTCTCTTGCGTTGTCATCTCCGTGTATTGAAGGTCACGATCCCTTTCGTTTGTCATGTAAGTTCCAGTGAAAGGACTTTCTAAGCTATTTATAATACAATATTTATAAGATGTTTAGATATTCTCAGCGAGTCCCCTCCAGCGCGATCGTCATTCCATTTCTTTATTCTCTTGAATTTGTTTAGTTATTTCATTTATGTATTTATATTTTGAGCAGAGCAACACCAGTAAATGAATTTTTATAATTTTTTTTATAATTAATTTACTCTTTCTGTTCCATGTAATAGTACTGATTTAACGTTAGGAATGAAACATTCTTCGTTAGTTCAAGTTTTAATTTCTTGTTATTTCCACACGTTTCCTGATGCTGATGAAAGCCCTTCTGGTCTTGTGTATTATTATTTTAATAAGTATATCTTTATTTCCACCACCTATGTCTACACAAGATACAATAAAAGAGCAAACAAAGAAATTCGCCTCTATGTATTGGTTTGTGGACTGTAGAAGGGGTTGACAGCACTGATTGAGAATATCTTGTACATTGACTAGGAATCCCTCAGAAAATCACTAATTTAATAAACACAACACTGTGAGATACTTCCAGACACCTCACGGCCTGCGACTTGAGATTTCCGACCAAAACGGCACGCCATACTCCCGCGTCGCGCAGAGGCGTCCAAAACAATGAGAGCGATTGCCTAAAACCGGATGAGAATTAGCGAGACCCCTCTAGACGAGAATTGGGGGGGGGGGGGGAATGAAATGATTGTTCTAGCTTAGCATTCTGAGTCGTTCACCACCGGGCGTGTTGAAGCCAAGCAGTGTTCAAGAGTTTCCTCGGGCAGGCTCAGCTTTCATTGTATGGCGAATCAATTCTTGAAGTTAAGGTAATACAAAGGTTTATATTTATTATAATGCCGATGTACTGTTTAAAATGTTTACAAATGATCATAGTCTAATTTTGTGTTCCTGTGGGAATGAAAACAAGCGCCATGTTTTCTGTTCACTGCACTTGTTAGTTAGATCCTTCAGCTAAACATTCGGTTTTTATTCATTACTATAGAATATTATCTTACATTTTGTTGCAATCTGCTAGTAAAGGATATTTTCTTACATTCTTTTACGATATGCGGCTAAAGTAATATTTCTTTACATTCTTTTACATATGCGGCTAAAGAGTATTTTCTTACTTTATGTTCCCATGTGCTGGCAAAAGAATATCTCTTATATTTTGTTAACACGTGCGACTAAGGTATATATCTTTATAGTCGGTTACATATGCGACTAAAAGAAGATTTCTGTATATTTTGTGACAATATGCCAATGAAGAATATTCCCTTATATTATGTTACAATCTGTGTATATCTACTTTTCTCAATATATGAATAATGTACTTTTCAAATGTACTTGCTGGACATTGATGCTTTCACAGAGGAAATGTAGATTAAGAGTCTATCTCTTTAAAACCATGTACACCGACTCACACCTGTAGGGATGTATATATCTTGTGATTCTTTTATTCACATTTTCCCCCTGAATATGTTTTGTGAAATTGTCATGTTTTGTTCTGAGAATAAATGCTCATTAATAATAGTTGCACCATATACCCAAATGTTAGCCGGACGTTGCACACACCAACAACCTTACGTAGTCACATGATGATTAGGTGGTTCGTAGGGTTAAGGGCATGCCATTTATGTTCTGAAATATGATTGGAAAACAGCCCATTTCTTACTATGTGCATGAAATAACCTGCAATCTTGGGTGGTTTAACAATGTCGTCCTCCAGCTCTTTGCTTAGAAGAGACCGCGGGGAATGACCAGACCTGTTTGTTTAAATCAGTGCTTATGCTAAATACATAACGCGTATAAAGGCACCCACATAAACTCAGGAGATAAATATATTCTTATTTGTGATGATGATGATGAGATTATATGGAGGACAAGTAACTCTCAATACTTGATGATGATGATGATGTGGATAGGCATTTGAGATCTAAGCTGAACCCAGAGAAAAGAGTAGGAGCTTATTTACAGGCACCTGATGATGACAGGATGATGATGATTTTATAAGGTTGACCATTAACTCAACTTACATCCATCTCAACACACCCTGTCTTATCAAGCAACAGTCTCAACCTATCTCTGGCTTCCTAGGAAGTGTCACTACATGCACCTTTCCCATGCATCTACCATAGTATGCATCTATCTCAACCCACTTTCATCACAATATACCTTTATCTTAATCACATCATGCCTCTACCACAACCTACCTTCTTCCCAACATGGCTGTTACATCCTGGATGACTTTGAATCAACTTAATTTAATATAACCAGATAACCTGATCACAATCAGACTCCCTGTCTTAAAGTGTGACTATCTTATTTAATTGTCCTGGTTGCACCAAGAGTTGATCCCATCAGGACCTTACAGCATGAGATGATGGATTGAATGCCATCTATACAGATAAGAGGGGGGTGATCTCACTATTGAGTGGGCACATTTTCCCCCCTCTTATTGTCTTATTCTCTTCTTCTTTTTTTTTTTTTTTTTTTTTCTTGATTGTTTCTTGACATGTTTTAGGATTTACTGATATATTGTAGCAAAATGCTTCTGAAGTTGTTTTTGTTTGGACCGTCAGATGGGCGGTATAACGGAAAGCCTACTGTTGTGAAGATGTGGACTTGGTTGCTGAGGGCTGTAAACTTGTATGTCATGTCCATCTTTTGTCAGCCCAAATAGTAGTACAGCCCATTTCCTTACATCATCCACCATCCCCATCCTTCAAAGATCTCGCTTATGTAACCCATGAACCCAGTGAGAATTCCTGATGATCCTAACTGAAGACCCTTACCATCCCTCATTCACATTGAAGATGACCCTCTGAGAGAAAACTGGTTCCCAGGAAGAGACTTGCATCCAGTTGAATCTTAAACCCACCGAAATACCTACCGGCTGTTATCAGCGGCACAAGACATAATAGCCTTTTATTTATGTTTTATTTACTTAGGATACATATATCTAGCTGTGGTATACTTAATGATTCACTTGGGTTTTGTTTTGTTTCCACCATTATGCATTCACCACAGTAAGCATGTCAGGTGAACATATATGTCAATTTTTCTTCAGAGATGTACTGTATGTGAAATCAATATTTTGTTATCATAATTTTTTTGATTTATTACACTTATGTTACCAGACCATTTGTTGATTGATTCTTACAGAATGTGTGTAAACATAGATATTATGTGATGTCACTGTATGTCCTGTTTATACTGTGCATGTTCTGTCATGAAATTGTTGTTCTGGTCCATCACATACTTGTGGGTTAATAAATCATAAATGATAATACTAATTTAGACCACATGAGGGCGGACACCTGCACACTAGCACCTTTTCCCCAAGTGATGGAAAAGGGCATCCAGTTTTGGGATAGTGGCAACAGTCCGTGGTCTCCACACCTTCCCAAGAAGCTTAAACTTATATCTATATTTTTGTTTCCATTAATTCGTGTTGATACAACACATCCTTAGTATCTTCACGTGGGGGAACGAGCCATAAAATTTAGCTTCTAGAAGGTGATTTTGATAGAGGATAGGAACCCATCCCCTTTGGGCATACCCTGATAATATTCCTCAGACAATTAAATTCCTCTTAAGTGGGTGTTACATTCTAACAGATGTAACCCCTAATAAATAAAATAGAGAGAGAGAGAGAGAGAGAGAGCGAGAGAGAGAGAGGGGGGGAGAGAGAGGGAGAGAGAGAGAGAGAGAGAGAGAGAGAGAGAGAGAGAGAGAGAGAGAGAGAGAGAGAGATTAAATACATAGTTCTCCATTTTTTTTTTTTTTTTTTGCATATCCTTTACAGGACATCGCTGTCAACACCAGCATCTTTCAGCTGTATGTTGATTTCTTGGCAAGATTACGCTCAGTAGTTTGCCATTTCTTTCTGAGCGGCCGGCTCACATACCCCGTAAGTTACCGATGCGATTCGAACCACTGCTGATTCTCACCATCATCACGTTACCGACGAGAGTATACGTGATTACGGAGAAAAGTCATAACCTCTAAGCCACGAAGCCGGCGTAGTTCTTCATTAGGGAAGGCTAATAGGTGCATTTGAAAGAACAATGGGGTGCCACGGGTATATTTTTTGTCAGCGTCTGTAAATTGAATTATGAAGACAACATTAAGTACTTCAAGAAATGGAATTCAGTAGACACCTTCAACAAGGCAACTGAATTATATGCACTACGCTGACGACATTGCCCCCCCCCCCCCCCCCCAAATCACACACACGAAATCAGAGGCAAGATAACTAAAATACATGAGAGGTTACAATAATAGGTGTCAAATTTCATACGGAAAAGACAAAATTAGAAAACAAAAACAAATTACATTATCACTTGATTTCCGCTTATGAAATCTGACTTCAAAAGATCAGCAATTATCGAGGACTGAACCTGTGCCATAGTCTTTTCAGGCATGCACACTAATCACTGTGTCACTGCGGCTCCAGGCCTAGGAAAGTTACCTATAAATGACTACTGTCTACGTTCTAATGGACCAAACTGATTAATTGGGAATGTGCGTAATGTGGCGCATAATCGTTGGTCTTATTCTGAGTCAATTTTCCAATCTGTACGCATCGAAACACTGCGCTCATCCGTGATGAACTGCTAGATAGCTTTTCCACGAAAGATAACATACAAATGTGTACATAATCATGTAATTATCATATGATCATATGGGGGTAATTATTTTCACGACAACATCTTTCGTGCAGTAATCAATTCTGTCAGCTATTTGTACATTCCACATGAAACTTCTGTTACGTTGAATGCTTTGTGGCACACTGAAAAAAAAAAAGTTGTTGCATATCCTTTACAGGACGTTGCAATCAATCCCAGCATTTTTTGGATGTTCGTGATTCATGGGCAACTTTACTTTCAGTAGTTTGCCACTGCTTTCTGAACGACCGGCACTCATATAATTTTATAAAAGATTAATGTCAGGCGGTCTGCTGTCAAATTTCCCACAGCTGTTTTTTGAACGAGGGTATGTGGGACTACGAACTGCGTCCGTAACACCTTTGCCACGGAGCCGGCACACTAAATGCTGTATTAAATGTTGCGGTATGGTAAATTTATACTAAATGTTGGGGTATACTCCATGTTATACTAAATGTTTCGGTATACTAAATATTATGTAAAATGTTTCGGCATACTAAATATTATACTTAGTGTTGCGGTGTACTAAATGTTATACTAAATGTTGCGGTACACTAAATTTATACTAAATGTTGGGGTATACTAAATTTATACTAAATGTTGGGGTATACTAAATTTATACTTAATGTTGGGGTATACTCCATATTATACTAAATGTTTCGGTATACTAAATTTTATACTAAATGTTGGGATATACTCCATGTTATACTAAATGTTTCGGTATACTAAATGTTATGTAAAATGTTTCGCATACTAAATGTTATACATAGTGTTGCGGTATACTAAATGTTATACTAAATGTTGCGGTATACTAAATGTTAATACAGCACTACATTTCTCTTAGGCCTCAGGCCTTGTTTGCTATTTGGATATTGACTGCCTTCATTTCTGACATTTCATTGCCAAGACATTTTGTCGTGACTCCTTGCTGCAGCCAACTTCGTCTTGAAAACGGAACAAATTTAGAGTCATTTCTCGGCATTGACAGATCCATTAGCACAGTCAGAGTGTTTCACACACAATATGATCAACCTCACCGATTTTCAAGAGCTGAACAAGCTGTAGAGAATTACCACAGCTGCATTTGCGACTTCTAGTTCTAGCTTACGGGACAACAATAGTGTCCTGTACTGCTTCACACTTCACCGAATGTATCTTAATAAATTTTGCACACTTCAATAAATGTTTAATGTTAGCAGCATGTCGTTTACAGGACGTCACAGACAACCCCAGCATGTTTGACTTTTCATGAATTACTAGGCATTTTTTTTTTTACATTCTGTAGTTCGCCACAATTTTCTGACCGACCGACGCTCGTAAAATCAAATCAACGCGTTGCAATCTACTTCCAAATCGTCTGCAACTGATTTCGAACCCCGAAGAAACCAGGAAACGCGTTCACCGCCCCTAAGCTACAGGGCCGGTTCAAACATTTAGATGCATAGATTTAAGACAAGAGTCCCCATGGCACAAGTAGTCTTTTTTCAAGATAGTAAACATCATCATTGAGCGGCTTGAGATGTATAGT
>OY992877.1:137952498-138087498 GCA_963921405.1 Cepaea hortensis
GATGTACTAACGAAGCATGAGGATGCGAGAGGGCTGACTTCATTGCGCCGGGTTGTACCCATACGGCTTGGTCTTTTTCAGCAGAGTGGCCTAACAAAAGCGTCACATAGAGCACTTCTGTCATACCAATTTAATGGTTCTATTTTGCTCCACTTAATGAATGTTAGCAGTGTATATGTAACCGTTTTAGCCGTTCTCGGTGTTTCTGAGTTATACCGCAGAACTGATTTAACAGTAGAATTGAATATTCTAAGTGCTTTGTTGGACTAACTTTTGGAGTTAACGTTAATTCCATCGAAACCGCACATCAACAGGTGGAATCTTACATCTATTTAGACAACTTTGTAGACAAAGATTGGGGGGTGAAGGAAGGTGGTGGACAGACAATGATATTAAAAGAAACAGATGGTGCGGACATGGAAGAAGCTACAAGAGAGAGCAAAAGTAGGACAACCTGGGGTGAGTTGGTTGAGATCCAATACCCTAACAGGGATCTTTTCTGTAATTGTAATACTTCGGTTTTCTTGTTCTTTTGTTCATTGATGAAGATTGTGGACGAAATGTTCCCTTACATCTGTGTGTGTCTTTTCTTTCGACGAGCTTCCCAATTATATCTTGGGTTCATTCGATTTCCCCCCTAACGACATTTGCTAAATGAGACCTAGTATCTACATGTTTGTCCACAGTACTATGTCTTTTGATTGAGTTGAGTTGAGCCAAGAACCGACATCATTGCACTCAGGACTTCCCATAAGCGCTCCATCCCTTCGTTCAACAGCCAGTGAAGAGTCACGTTATTAATCGTTCCCGCCGCTATCTGATTGAAAGTTCCCCTGGTCTTCCCCCTTAGTTTTGAGATTCTTCCAGAACCCCTGCCAATCTTCCGCAATCTTATTCTTTCCACATACAGGTTCTCAACTGTTCCCCCATCCTCTCCACGTGGTCCCACAAGCGAACGACCATCTCTTCCTTGTTCATAGATAATCTACCACCAAGAGGTGCATTCCCTGCCAGCCTATCAGCTTGTTTATTAACCTGCACTCCTGCGTGGACAGGGCAAAATATCCATACAATTCTCACAATCTGTAACCTCTGAAGCGAGGTGAGCCATTCCACGCGACACATTCCTTGCTCCACCTTACTAAGCGTACTCCTTGAGTCCGTAATGAATACAATGTGTGTTGATAAAATCAAGAACCAAGATTGCGTATCAATACCTGCTAGTTTATGTCTCCAGTTATTTAAAAAGCCTCGGGAGTTCCCCCAATGATTGGCATTTCTGTGTAGCTTATCAAACATCAAGAATTACATTCTCCTTACGGCAGTAAAGGCGATCACGCACAACTTATACGCTCTGGCTGGAATCGAAATGAGCGTTTGCTCGAAGACGGTTCATTAGCGCCCAGGACAGCAATATATCACCTCCAAAGGCCGAGAATGCAAGCATTGTAAGGCAAGTCACATTTTCATGGGACTCATTATGTCCTGTTCAAACATCAGCCGTAGACAACTTACAGGAAATGGCGGCAATCGACTGGACGGCTGGCTGCAGGCGTGACCCGAATAGTCTTGCAGGCTTGCAAGAAGATAGAAGTAATGATAATAGGATCGAATGTTTTGCTGTTTTCTCTCATTTGTCGTGTACACTATGTATTTGATAAGTCGATCGCTGTTTTGTAAATATAGATTTTTGTCAATCACAAGTGAGAATAACAGAATGCGTCTGTCTCAGAATTTTTATTCTCTTCATTACAATTCAATGCAAGTATTTGTTTTGAACTCCTGTCTGCAAGAGGCTAATCCATATTGATATTGCTAGAAAATGTCCAAAGTTCTCATTCATATTCATACGCGTGTAGGCGCCGGTTGGTTTATAACAGACTAAGGGGTAGAAGTTAGCTTTAGAGAACACATTAGACAAGAGAAACTGATTAACTTATGAGCATACGGATTTCAAAATATGTCATCTACAATTGATACGTCGACTCACTGAAGACTCAAGTTGACTTCAAAATTCAATTTGTTATGGAGAGGGGCAGCGAAATACCTAGCACGCTTGCCACCCAGTGGTCGTGTGTTCGAAACGTATCCGAGACTACGCTTTTTTCATGGGTGATTGGACGTTTCTTGGAAGTATTGGGGGTAGTAATGAAGTTGACCACTTCAACCTTGGAATGCCGAATGATCTAGAATAATGATGCTAGCACCATATACCTAGTATGTCTCATGAAGCGAAAAAGGCTTCGTCTGCTTCATAGATCACCTCCGATTAGTTGAGATGATCACATTAACAGTCGTCTGCTTCATAGATCACCTCCGATTAGTTGAGATGATCACATTAACAGTCGTCTGCAGTGTAAGGCGTTCATCACAAGTCTTATTTCTGAAAGTTTCAAAGAGAAATGAAATGTTCATGCAGCTTTTATTCAGTTTCAATATAGCCACCACTAGAATGGATACACTTATCCCATCTCTGTGATTTGACAAATCATGATAAACTCGGCATCTTTAAAGAAGGCAGTTTGCAGTTTCTTTCTTTCCTGACAGTGACTAAACTGGTCGGTGACCGTAGCCATTGTCTCGTTAGAGAGACCCTCTGCCTACCGTCGCGAGACTTGAGAATATACCCAACAACTATTTGCGGGCTGCCTCAAAATTTCATCCGCCACCTGCATTCCGTTGTTTCTTGTGAAAAATTTGCATACAACGGTTACGGAAAACACCACATCCTCCGCAAAAAAACACAAAACAGCGTCCTTCTGCGAAAAAGACAATTATTCCGTCGCCATTTTACCGGAAACTCTGGAAATACCACAATATAATATACAAGTAAATGGGAATATTCTTAAACAAGTGAATCGGTAAAATTATCTCGGAACAGTCATAAAAATTATGGGAGATGCCTTGAAGAGATTAGAACAAAGCAATCGCTATGGCGAAAGTAGCCTTTTCCAAGATGGAAAACTTACTGATCAATAAAAAGATGTCATTTCCAACGAGAACAAGAGAGTTGATGTGCTACATAGAACCTGTACTCTTGTATGGGTTTGAAGCGTGGACAAGCTGAAAAACATCTGATGGCTGTAAAAATGTGTTTTCTGAGAAAAATGCAAAGTATACCATGGATAGACAGATCACTCAATGACCAAGTCCTACCAGAAACAAATGAAAACCGTAAACTGATTAGAGAAATTAAACGTAGACAGTCACAGTTTATTTTAGACACGTTATGAGAAGAAATAAATTGGAGAACTTGGTGACAACTGGCAAGATAGAGGGGAAGAGAACAAAGGGAGGGCAGAGAAGTAGATACCTGGATGCCTTGATCACGCGGTATGGTCAAGAAGAGAACACACATCTATATTTGTGAGCGTGTGTGTGTGCGTGTGTGTGTGCGCATAATGTGCTTTGCCAAATGGCGAAGACGTTCATGTCACTCACAGATCTCTTTCCGCGGTGTTCTGCATCAATTATGTAGATAATATTCCTCCATGCCACCGCCATAGACCAGTCCATATCATTTCCGTGGGTCTGCCTCTGCTTTCTCTACCGCTGATCCTTCCACCAGCCGCCATGTTTTCCTATACCTCTATTCTCATTGTATGACTACAGGCTACCGCGTGTCTCCTTGTTATTGTTGTGTATATTGCCGGCTCGGTGGCGAAGGGTTTACGAATGCAATTCGTAATCCTGCATACAGGGTTGGAAACACAGCTGCAGGCGATTTGGCAGCAGACCGACTTGCGTTGGTTTTCATGCATTGAAAAGTGCCGGTTGTTCAGAAAACAATAGCAAACTACTGAACGTAAGCTTGCCAACGAATTACAAACAGCAAAAAGAATGATGTTGTTGACTGCAACGTCCTGTAAAGGATATGCAACTAAGTCTTTTTTTTATATATATTGTTCTATTTTCGTTGGCCACTTCCATGCAGTCATTGTTAGTTTCTTTGGCTGCCACAGAAATCAAATCTCTGCTGATGTCATGCTCTTCCTAATTTGTTCGTCCATATGCCGGAATTCTCAGCCTCATGACAGAACATGTGCCATCTAACACTTCAGTACTCTCGTTATAGCGTTCATTGAATGTGACTTATTAAATAAATTATATTATATATAACGCCTGAGCTACTTCTATTCTTTTTATCTGTTATGGTTTGATCTAGCCCGCTCCGTGGCCAAGACGTTACGGACCAAGTTCGTAATCCCGCCGCAAACCCGCTTTCGAAACACAGCTGTGGACGATTTGGCAGCACACCGCCTTACGTTGTTTTTTTTTTATGAAATGGTATGGGTGTCGGTCGTTCAGAAAGCAATATCAAACTACTGTACGTAAACTTTCTCAGGAATCACGAACAGCCAAAAGCATGCTGGGGTTGACTGCTACGCCCTGTAGAGAGCATACAACTAACATTTAACCTTGAAGTAACTCTCTTTTGGCAGGTCCAGTATTCTTTTAAGTGCCGTACAAGAGAAAGGAGGACAGCACAGAACTAGATATGGATAAAGCGAGCAAACATTATTAACTGGAACAACACCAACTGAGATGAAGAGACAGAGGGACAGACAGACAGACAGACAGACAGACAGACAGACAGACAGACAGACAGACAGACAGACAGACAGACAGACAGACAGACAGACGGACGGACGGACGGACGGACGGGCGGGCGGGCGGGCGGGCGGGCGGGCAGGCAGGCAGGCAAGCAGAGTCAAAGACAAAGATAGACAGATAGTGGTAGAAAGAGAGAAAGAGTTCGAGAAGAAGTAAAAATACCGATAGAGATAGAAGACACCGAGAAAGAGACAGAGTCGCAGACAGAGAAAAAGCACAGAGAGAACATATTGTGCAAAAATAAACTGCTGAACACAAGTCTGACTGTATAATTAGAAACACAAATATTTACATAAGATACTGATATACCCGAAGGACAAAAGGACGCATAACATTTTAACAGTACCAAAGTAGGAATAATTATCATAGTCGTCAATACTCAAGACGTATCTTTCAAACTCTCCTAGGCGAGAGAAGCGCATTACGAGGACACTTGTCCAACTCGTGAAGCCACCAGCCTCAACCCTGAACAAACAATCAGCAGAAATTCAAATATTTTATTTCATTCTTAAGTCGTAATTATTGTCTTCAGATTTCAGTTCTATATTCCCATGAAAGCAAATATGGGAGCTCCCCTGCCCACAGACGGCAGAAACTCAAATCAAGACAGAATCAATGATGTATCCATGGATTTCAATTCTAAACGAACTCTGCCAAAATGTATAACATTGAATGGATTTTTTTATATGTTTCTGTGCTAATCCCAGTGGGATGTCATGTTCATTGCCACAGCACGGTTGTCAGGGCAATGGGTCTTATTTGAAAATGTAAACAGTGTAGTAAATGTGTAAGTGAAGTTCTGGTTGTGATGTGTGATACGTGCTTATGTCAGCTTAGCCTTGTGGAATTATTCAGTAATGTATTAAAGCAGTGGTTCTCAACCGGTGGGGAATTCCCCCTCCCCTACAGGGGGGGGGGAATTTTAGGGTTTCCAGGAGGGGGGGGGGGGGGGGATTAAGATTATTTCAAGATCGCGTTAATACAAGAACCGATTACTTGATATTGTTTTTCCCTTCATACTGTACGGTTCTGTACGTCTCACCCTTCTAATATTCATTGTATAAAGTAAGTTGACCCACAAATCACGTGTTATGTGGACGTCTAGACTTGTTTTAGTATGTGCTATTAAATTTAGCTTCCATTATTACGTATACTGTGTAGGGGCGGGTGGGATTTTTAGGTAGGAAATACGAAAGGGAGAATGACGTTCTGAAAATATGGTGAAAGGGGGGGGGGGGGCCTCGGGCTAAAAAAGGTTGAGAACTACTGTATTAAAGGGACTGGTAGATTGATGAACAGGCAAGCAAATTTAAAAAAAATCAGATGGAGGGACTGACTGGGGGAAAGAAAATAGACGGGTAGACATAAAGATAGAGATAATGAGACAGACATACAGACAGTACAATAAACAGACAAGAAAATACACCAACACCCGGGGGAAAGAACGGAGGGATTCGAAAGCAGACAGACAGACAAACAGACAGACAAACAGAAAGGATGGCAGACGGACGGGCGGACGATAGGTGAGTATGATTGTACGTATGGATGAATGGATCAACAGACAGACAGACAGACAGACAGACAGACAGACAGACAGGCGGACGGACGGACGGACGGACAGACAGACAGACAGACAGACAGACATACAGACAGATTATACACTAATATCGGAATCGATGATGGCGACGACGATGATGCTGATGATGATTATAATAATGATGATTAAGATTAAGATGTTGTTGCTGATACAGATAACAATGACTTTGATAGTGCCAATGATGATAATGATGACGGTACTGACAATAATGAAGATCATTAACGCGAGGCTGAGCGCCATCATCACTGTCATTGGATGTGTGAATACCCGCTTCTCATTATTCTCCCCCCCCCCCCCTGCAAACTTGACCTCCCTCTTATCGCAGCATCAAGATGGGTGTAAAATGTTGAGAAATCAATCTAACCCCTGGCACCTCAACACGTTAGGGGCAGCAGGAACAGAGCGTGCGTCTCGAGGGGAAATAATTGATGAACGTTTGTCAGGGTTACGTGACGCGGCACAGCTGACGTTCGATACTAAGGTTTCCTGAACAGAGAAGACACTTATCTTTGCTAAAAAGAAGTGTCAAGTTCAGCCTGCTGGAGGAAAAACGTTATTCTCTGCTTGCAGCATTCGTCGCTTTAGCTGAGTGTTTCCTAGAGATTAAATAGGGCGAGCGGAGAGGCTAGTGACAAAGTGTAAAAGCATCGTTGTTTCTGAAACAGACGTTTTGTTATGTGAGTTTCTTTCATTCTTTATTTCTTCTCGTCTACAACAGAACGGAGAGAAAAATAAGACCGTGCATTCTTTTGTTTAAAAGAAAATCAAACAAATAACAAACCCGCTTATTTAAAGTGCACGGCGTTCGTCTCTATGGAGAGCTGGACAGTGCGTTATGGCATGGAGATGAAACTAGTGGCAGTGGTTTAGAAGACTTTGAGAATACTGTGTAGAGTGAAGAAAATAAACATCGATGTAAAGGCAGCTGATAGTATTATTAGATGACTCGTGAAAACCATAACTATTCGACAAATGAAATTTATGGGGAATACCAAATGAAGAAATGGAAAGAGGGAGTTAACTTTATGTTGCAAAAAAAATTTTTTTTTTTTTTAAGCATATCCTTTTACAGGACTTAGCTGTCAACACCAGCATCTTTCAGCTGTATGTTGATCTCTTGGCAAGATTACGCCCAGTAGTTTGCCATTGTTTTCTGAGCGGCCGGCTCACATACCCCTTAAGTTACCGATGGGATTCGAACCACTGCTGATTTGAACCGTCATCACGTTACTTGACGAGAGTATACGAGATTACGGAGAAAAGTCATAACCTCTAAGCCACGAAGCCGGCTTGCAAACAATTAGAGGAGAAATATAAAGATAAACAGAGAAAAATTTCTATAGAAAAGGATTTTGAGAATGCAGTCTACTGCGGAGAAAACCAACACGAAGGTAACGACAGCTGATAGTATTATTAGATCACTCATGACAACCATAAATATTCAACAACTCAATTGTATGGGGAAATCAACAGAAGAAGTGGACAGGGGAATTTAGCCTTATGTTGAAACATTTCTTCTTCTTAGTCCGTGCCGGTCGGTCTCCCTGGTAAGGCATTACACGACTTTCTCCGTAATCTCATATACTCTCGTGAGTAAGGTGACGTGCGCGGGAATCGGTAGCGGTTCTTTCCGCGTCGGTAACTTAGGGGTATGTGAGCCGGTCGCTCAGTAGTTGCGTAATCTTGCCAAGAAATCAACAATCAGCTGAAAGATGCTGATGTTGACATCGATGTCCTGTAAAGGATATGCGAACAAAATAAATAAAAAAGTCCGTGGCGTGTGGCGTTGGTGATGGTGTCTGTTCACAGCCCTCTGCCTCGTGTACTGTCAATCATTTCTGGTACAGTCAGACCGGCCAGCATCTTTTCCCTTTGGTCTCCCTCGCCTCTCTTCTTCTCCATCTTTCCTATTGTGAGGCCACACTCTAGCTTTTCTCCACTGATGCGATAACCAGTTCTCTGTTTGAGTTCACTTCTGTCAAGATATCTTCGTTAGTCTTTCTATCCACCCACGGTGCTCTCATCATTCTCCTATAAAACCACAACTCTGCAGCTTCCACATAATCCCTCACTTGTCAGCAAATTGCCCATGATTCGCTTCCGTACACCAGGACTGGCTCTATATAATTCTTAAGAACCCCTTTCCTCACCTTGACTGAGAAAGACATTGCAGAGAATATTCTTCATCTTGTAAAATGCTGTCTTTGCTTGGGCTATTCTACATTTAACTTTCTGAATACAGTGCACACAGTGAACAACTAGAGTTAGAATTACATTGTAATTTTGATTGTCATTATGGCCACAGGATTTCAAAGATTCAAGCATTATAACACTGTACAAGAACAAAGGGCGATCTGAGCGACTGCAACAACTATATGTCCGTCTCTCCTTTCCTCGGTTATACTATTCTCTGGTTTTCTCAATGCAGCGTCGTATATTTTTCTTGTTCTCAACATGAGCTCCCAACTGGTGATTCTGTCACATTATTTTATTCCTCCTATTTTACACAGACATCAGTTAGTAAATGTTTATAATTTATTTGCAAACGTTTTAGTTGTTCTCCACGTTTCTGATACACACCGTTGTACCGATTTAACGTTAGAATAGTATATTCCAAGTTTGGGGTTATGTTCTGTTGACTTCCACTCTCTCACTTCTGTGTATTGTTGGAAAAGTATTTGCCAGAATTGTTCTGCGCAGACATCAAGTCCTAGGAGATCAAGTCTACCCCGAATCACAGTGTGGCTTTCGACAGAACCGGTCTACCATTGTTATGATATTCTCATTGCGACAAATGCAAGAAAAATGCCGGGAACAAAATCAACCATTCTTTAATGCCTTCATCGACCTCACAAAGGCATTTGATTTGGTCAGTCGTGAGGGTCTGTTCAAGGCACTAAAGAAGATTGGCTGCCCCTCCAACTCTTCTGTCCATTGTGGAATCGTTCCACACAGGCATGAAGGGTATAATCATATTTGATGGTGCAACTTCTGAAGAGTTTGAAATCAAGAGTGGAGTTAAGCAAGGTTGTGTACTAGCTCCCACCCTCTTTGGAATATACTTTTCACTTCTACTAAAATATGCCTTTCGTGATCAGGATGGTGGTATATACATTCACTCACGCTCAGATGGCGGCCTCTACAATGCTCAGAGATTGAAGGCCAAGACCAAAATTAGGAGGGTACTGATCAGAGAGTTGCTTTTTGCAGATTATGCAAATTATGATAATTACGACCCACTCTGAGGAAGAATTGCAATGTCTACTATCTGCATTCTCCAATGCTTGTTCTGAATTTGGTTTAACAATTAGCAAACAGAAGACACAGATTATGTCACAAGGTGCACAGGGGGTACTATCAATCTTTATTGACGACGCCGAACTAGAGATGGTAGACCATTTTACATATCTAAGATCAGTGGTAAATAGCAAATTCTCCCTAGATCAGGAAATCAACATCCGGATTGGTAAGGCAGCAACAACAATGAACAGGTTAAGAAAAAGAGTCTGGGAGAACAGGAAGCTTACTGCCAAAACAAAAGTCCTTGTCTGTCAAGCCTGTGTCCTTAGTACTCTTCTTTATGGCAGTGAAACCTGGACAACTTACTCACACCAAGAGAAATGTTTAAACAGCTTTCATATGCGGTGTCTGCGAAGAATTCTTGGTACTAAGTGGCAAGACAAAATCACAAATACTGAAGTATTGGAAAGATCAGGTTGTGTGACGATTTATTCCATGCTCAGTCTTCGTAGACTTAGATGGATAGGACATCTTAGGAGGATGGATGATGGTAGAATACCAAAGGACATCTTTTTTGGTGAATTACAGATGGGTAAGAGATCTCAGGGTCGGCCTCTACTACGATACAAAGATGTGTGTAAGCGGGACATGATTGACACAGGCATTGATAATGCACATTGGGAGCAAGTCGCAGCTGAACATGTTGCATGGAGGGCAAACATCAGAAATGGAATAAAGACAAAGGAGAAAATTATTGCAGATAAGTCACACACCGAGCGTGTGAGACGTAAGATGGTGCATGATGGTGAAAATGACCACGTGTTCACATGCACCCACTGTGAACGGACATTTACAGCGCAAATTGGCCTTATCAGTCACATTCGCTACCGCCATAGGTAAAAGTTATTATGCCTTTTTAAAAGCACAAACTATCGTCTGTCAAGACGGCAAGGTGCCAATGTATGTATGTATGGTCGTCACTAGGAAGAACGAAATACCACAGTGTAATATACAGGTAAATGTGAATATTCTTAAACAAGTGAATGGTACAATTATCTCGGAACAGCCATAACATCTTATTGGAGATGCCTTGAAGAGATTAGAACAAGAATCGCCATAGCGAATTGGTCTTTTGAAAAAGATGAAAAACATACTGACCAATAAAAAATATGTTAATTGCTACGAGAAAAAGAGTGTTGAGGCTATATAGAGCCTGTTCTTTTGTATGAATGTGAAGCGTGGGCAATGTCAAGCTTAAAAACATCTGATGGCTGTGGAAATGTGGTTTCTGAAGAGAATGCAAAGAATACCATGGACAGACAGATAAACCAACGACCAAGAAACAAATGAAAATCATAAACTGATTAGAGAAATTAGACGTAGACAGTCACAATTTTTGAGACATGTTATGAGAAGAAATGAATTGGAGAACTTGGTGACAACTGGCAAAATCAAGGGGAAGAGAACAATGGGTAGACTGAGAAGTAAATACCTGGATGGCTTGACCACGTGGCATGGTCGAGACAAGAACACTGAGCTGATCCACGACTCTGGTGATAGAGTGAAATGTGAATCATGACCGCCCACGCTTACCGGCATGGTACATGATGAATGGAATACAGCTTCCATCTGATGTTATTAAAGTACCCAAATACATAAATACATTGACGTGTATAGTTTGGTTATATTCTCTTTAATGTTGCATTTGGGTATACAGCTTTTCATTGTAATAACAATTATGTATGTGTTTCCGTTATTCAGATTAAATTATTTGCCTTGATATATATCACGCGAGAAACGTAAAGGAAACCAGAGAATGGTGTGTGTTGACAGCTAAAGAACAAATAATAATATAAGGAACATAAGCTTTCAGTAAAGTATGAGGCAGAGATAGCTGGGGAACAATGGTCACCAAAACGTGAATTATCACATAGAGTAATAATAACTCACACTTTTGATTTAACGGGTGCACCTGAACTGAAGTAATGATAGAAGCACTGGAAATGCGAGAATGTAGCTAATTGCAATAAAAGTGTAGAAGGAGCTTCACACGCATCCACCGAGGCAGTTATCCATTACTTTCATCAGAGATGAGTTTCAAGAAGATAGAATTGTTCAAGACGTCCATGAGATTCGTTCTGGGAGACTGCGCTTATTCATCAATTCCACACGAGCAGCAGAGCACTAGAGACGTTTCCACGGATCTTCAATGTAATCATTTCTGAAAACGGTCAGTGAAACCGGAATCCCACAAATCAGGCTTCCATCGTATCTTAAAGCGAGCTCGTTGGGCACGTTTTGTTCGCGGCATGTTAGTTAGTTAGTCGACAGATCATCCTCATTGCACATCGAACAATTCAGTCCATAAGTGCTCGGATCCCCACCCCCTTTTTTTTTCCCTTTAAAAAAAAAAAAATTCGGTTAATCCTGCAACGTGCTGCGGCTAAACACCAGTTCTATGTTGATTGAGTCATCTTCTTTGGCTTACTGCATAGTGTTCTTATTTGGCCACAACTCATTACACTTTGCTGTTCTCGCAGTCTGACCATGGTTGTTGAGTCACAGTCATCATTTGGTTCTCGTAAAAGATGTACTTCTTGTAGAGCATTCAGTATATCAGCCTGGTCTCTGGCTCGTCCGCCCTCCACAGTAGCCTGCCTTACCTGCAAGCCTGTTCGCAGTATCCGTCCACGAAGTGGAAGTCAACAGAACATAACCCCAAACTTGGAATATACCATTCTAACGTTAAATCGGTACAACGGTGTGTATCAGAAACGTGGAGAACAACTAAAACGTTTGCAAATAAATTATAAACATTTACTAACTGATGTCTGTGTAAAATAGGAGGAATAAAATAATGTGACAGAATCACCAGTTGGGAGCTCATGTTGAGAACAAGAAAAATATACGACGCTGCATTGAGAAAACCAGAGAATAGTATAACCGAGGAAAGGAGAGACGGACATATAATCAGACTGCTACTGGTACTATTTATGTTGGAACTCTTCGCTGGCTGCCAAGGATGGGGATGGAGCGCCTATGGGAATGCCCTGAATGCTGTGATGTCGGTTCCCAGATCAATCAATTAATCAATCAATCAATCAATCATAGTATAACAAAAATACCTTTGTTTGGGATCTTAAGGGCAAAAGAAACACACGAAGACCTAAAAACAAACAGAGAAGAGATGTAGAAACAGAAATGACTAATATGAGGAGGACATGGACATAGCTGCATGAGATAGTTAAAGATAGGAGAGATTTAAGTGAGCTAGTTGAGGGCCCATTGATCAAAGACGAAAGGAGAAGTCATTGCCCTCAATGAAGAGTATCCTGATTTGAGAGATGAATTTTGTGAATAGTACATGGGGAAAATGTGCAGAGGAGGTACGTATTTCAAACAAGGTCTCTAGTAAAGAGCCCACATTTAAATTAAATAGCTCAGATAATAGCAACGGCTGCACCAAGTGGACACTTAAGAACCCGCATAATACGGTTGAACACCGCGTAAATGTTATCATTGGTTATAGGTAACAGGACCTTTCTTGTTCGAAAACACAGTCACAGGTCACATTTATCTGAACTTGCAGAAGGCTTCTCCACGTCGGGGCAACACATCCATTGACGGATGTCAGTCGCGGTAATAAGGGCACAACATTGATCTATAGCCTAAAATGGGTGACGTGACATTGTAGTATGATAATTTGGTCACGTCTAGAGTGAGCCGCGTGGTCAAGTGGTTACGCGCCCGCCTCACACGCAAGTGATCAGGAGTTCGATCCCTGGTCCATACAAGAATATATACTACTGACGAGCTCAAATGAGAACAGCACTCGGGTCTAGTGCTTCCAATGATATACGAGTATCGATTGCAGAAAATGAACAGAATCTGCAACATTTAGTAGATGTGGTTGTTGAACACAGTGAATAACTAAGGTTAGAACTAAACTGTAAGAAGACAAAAATTATGGTCATCACTAGGATGAAAGAAATAACACAATGTAATATACGGGTAAATGGGAATATTCTTAAACAAATGAATAGGTACAACTATCTCGGAGCAGTCATAACATCTGTTTGCAAGATGCAAAACATACTGACCAATAAAAAGATATCAACTGAAGTGAGAAAAAGAGTGTCGAAGTGCTACAAATAACCTATACTTTTGTATGGATGTGAAACGTGGGCGATGAGCAGACAAGATGAAAAATATCTACTGACATTGGAAATGTGGTTTCTGAGGAAAATGCAAAGAATACCATGGACAGACAGAAAAACAGATTAGCAAATCCTTATCATCATCATCATCATCATCAAGTGCCTTGCCATTTGGCTTGGGCGTTCATATCTCTCCACATATTTTGGTCTTTGGCAAGTCCTACAAGAAGCAAATGATAACCGTAAACTGATCTTTCTTCTTCTTCTTCTTCTTCTTCTTCTTTCTTCTTCTTCTTCTTCTTCTTCTTCTTCTTCTTCTTCTTCTTCTTTCTTCTTCTTCTTCTTCTTCTTCTTCTTCTTCTTTTCTTCTTTCTTCTTCTTCTTCTTCTTCTTCGTCTTTTTCGTCTTTTTGGTCTTCTTCTTCTTCGTGGTCTTCTTCTTCTTCGTGGTCTTTCTTCTTCTTCGTGTCTTCTTCTTCTTCTTCTTCTTCTTCTTCTTCTTCTTCTTCTTCTTCTTCTTCTTCTTCTTCTTCTTCTTCTTTCTTCTTCTTCTTCTTCTTCTTCTTCTTCTTCTTCTTCTTTTCTTCTTCTTCTTCTTCTTCTCTTCTTCTTCTTCTTCTTCTTCTTCTTCTTCTTCTTCTTCTTCTTCTTCTTCTTCTTCTTCTTCTTCTTCTTCCTTCTTCTTCTTCTTTCTTCTTCTTCTTCTTCTTCTTCTTCTTCTTCTTCTTCTTCTTCTTCTCCTTCTTCTTCTTCTTCTCCTTCTTCTCCTTCTTCTCCTTCTTCCTTCTTCTTCTCCTTCTTCTTCTTCCTTTTCTTCCTTCTTCTTCTTCTTCTTCTTCTTCTTCTTCTTCTTCTTCTTCTTCTTCTTCTTCTTCTTCTTCTTCTTCTTCTTCTTCTTCTTCTTCTTCTTCTTCTTCTTCTTCTTCTTCTTCTTCTTCTTCTTCTTCTTCTTCTTCTTCTTCTTCTTCTTCTTCTTCTTCTTCTTTTCTTCTTCTTCTTCTTCTTCTTCTTCTTCTTCTTCTTCTTCTTCTTCTTCTTCTTCTTCTTCTTCTTCTTCTTCTTCTTCTTCTTCTTTTCTTCTTCTTCTTCTTCTTCTTCTTCTTCTTCTTCTTCTCTTCTTCTTCTTCTTCTTCTTCTTCTTCTTCTTCTTCTTCTTCTTCTTCTTCTTCTTCTTCTTCTTCTTCTTCTTCTTCTTCTTCTTCTTCTTCTTCTTCTTCTTCTTCTTCTTCTTCTTCTTCTTCTTCTTCTTCTTCTTCTTCTTCTTCTTCTTCTTCTTCTTCTTTCTTCTTCTTCTTCTTCTTCTTCTTCTTCTTCTTCTTCTTCTTCTTCTTCTTCTTCTTCTTCTTCTTCTTCTTCTTCTTCTTCTTCTTCTTCTTCTTCTTCTTCTTCTTCTTCTATCCCACCATATGGACTCTAGTTCTCGTGATCTTCTATTATTTCTCATCTTCAACACAATATTTAAATGTGACAGAATCACCATCTGTCCTTTCAACCTTGAATGGCCAGGCCAGGATTACGCCTGTCTACATCTTCACTGCCTGCCTTCAACTGTTTGAAAATAAACTATAAACCCCCGAAGAATGTTTTGCACAATAAAGAAGTTGTTTAGACTGGTAAACTGCGCAGAACATGACATTTTTTATACTGAGCACCAGCGTCAATCTTGCGCTTTCCCGTGGGACACGGGACAGAACATTCTCCCCCATCCATTTCTACTACGAATTGTTCTGAGTCTGTAGCATCACCATCTCTTTGGTCTCATCGTCAGTAATCTTCCTGAAATTTAATTTTGTATAATGGAGCCCCGGGACTCTATTGATTTCAGCAGCGTCTGTCTGCCTGAATCCAACGCCCCCCCCCCCCCACTCTCGTTTCTCCTCCTCCTCTTCTCATTCGTCCTCTTCTTCTATTCCTTCTTCTTCTCCCTCGCCCCCTTCCCCCTCCTGCTCATCTGACTACCTTATGCAGTCACCTACATCTACTCGTTTGGAGATTGTTTTTTTTTTCCCGCTTAACAATTGGCCAGATAAGTGACTTGACGATCTTCTCTTTGCAATTTCCAACTGCGTGTTTTTTAGTTGACGAAACGTATACACTTGTCAGTCTCATTTTAGATCTCATCCGAGTAGTGTAGGTGCCTGACGTCATACCCAAGAAGCCAGGTGTAGGTTACTATCATTAGAAGCCAATAATTTCTGCAAATTGTTCTCAGGACTACACCGGGAGAGAACCAGATCACATCTCTGCTAAAGGTTGACATCGAAACATCTCTGCTGCGCCTACATCAGCGCCCCCTCCCCCCAACCCCCTCACCAGATCCGGCCTTATCATAAGGACCCAACAATTTTTTGTAAGAAATTTTTCGACTAGTGTTATATTGACAATGCCCATTCTGTGTCATTAAGTTAATTTGCTTAGTGTCATTAGGTTAATGAGTTCAGTGTCATTAGGTTAATGAGTTCAGTATCACTAGTTATATAAGTTCTGTGTTATAAGGGGGGTTTATTTGAAATCTATTAGTGCCGCACCACGCGTAATTGCGTACGTTGAACATGATCATGTCATTGTCATGTGATAAGTACTGACCAATGAATAAAAGAGCACGTGCTTATCGTCCCATGATGCATAGGTTATGTTTCTGACCGTTGAGAAAATGACCGGGTTGATCCAAAATCCGGTCAAAGAAGCTCAAAGAGCGGTGATTCAGTTTCTTTCATTTGAAGGATGTCGACCAGTGGAATGCAGGTAGCGTACGGTATCAAATGTATGTCGAAGACAACAGTGACAGACTGGGCACGAATGTTTCATAAAGGACGTCAGTTCACGACAGATCTTCGACAGATTCTTCAGCCAGGTCAAGAGCATATTGTTGCAACAGAAAAAACAACCATCGCCAAAATTGATGCAGCAGTACAGATGAACCGTTGTAGAAGCATACGTTCGCTAGCGAAAGAATTTGATGTGTCAGTTGGGACAATTTAAAAGGTTGTTCGCAAGAAACTGCAATATCGGAAGGAGCGTTCACAGTGGGTACCACGGATGTTGACCGACCACCAAACAGAGGAACGCATGGGATGGTGTTTGAACCACTTGCTGCGTTACAGAGTGGAGGGTGATGCATTACTCGTCCGCATAGTGGCAGGCGATGAATCATGGTGTCACTACTTTGAGCCAAGCTGCAAAAGAGAGAGCATGCAATGGAAGGATGCTGGATAACCAAAAGCAAAAAAATTCAAGTTGCGGGTTTCCACTGGTAAGGTTATGCTGAGCGCATTTTTTGACCAAGAAGGGCTATTGTTGACCGATTTCAAAGAACCTGGTGTCAACATCAACTCTACCCATTACTTGCAAATACTAGACAAGCTGCAAAACGCCATCAAGAATAAACGACACGACATGCTTTCTCGCGGTGTGATTTTGTTGCATGTCGCAAAGATTTGCATGAAGCATTAGCAAGGAAGAAGTGGGAAATTCTGCAACATGATTTGTCACCATGTCATTTTTATTTGTTCGGGCCTCTAAAAAAAGCTCTCAATTGGCAACGATTTAACACAGATGCAGACGTAATGGACGCGGTAAACACTTGGTTCAGTGAGCAACTACAATCCTTTTTTGTGGACGGCATTCGCCGCCTACCTAAGCAATGGGATGCTTGCCTGAATGCCTAGGGCGACTTCTTCTAACCAACCCATGGTGAATAATTCATTCAAAATGAATGCTTTGTTTAATTCTACCACACCTGTTAATTTTTCTTTCATGCTTTTGTAATAAAGCCATTGGAACGGGTTTCAAATGAACGCCCCTAATATAATAATGAGTTTAGTTAGTTAGTTAGTTAGTCGACAGATCATCCTCGTTGCACATCGGACCATTCAGTCCATAAGTGCTCGGATCCCCTCCTCAGCAAATCCCGCAGCGTGTAGCGGCTAACGACGCCAGTTCTGTGTTGGTTTATCAATCTTCTTTGGCTTCCTGCGTAGTGTTCTTGTTTGGCCACCCCTCTTTTAATTTGCTGCTCTCGCAGTCTGGCCATTGTTGTAGATTCACAGTCATCACTTGGTTCTTGCAAAAGTCTCACTTCTCGTAGAGCATTCAGAATGTCAGCCTGGTCCATGGCGCGTCCGCCCTCAACAGTAGCCTCACCTGCGAGCTTGTCAGCCCGCTCATTTCCTTGTACTCCCGCATGCCCTGGCACGAAGATGAAACTAATCTTTGCCAGCCGAGACCGCTTCAGAGGCAGCAACCATTCTCTTCGGATCGACCCCTCCTCTATCCTCTTGATCATGTTCATTGAGTCGCTAAGGAAACAAGCCCTAGTGAATGTCTGTGTCTCGAGCCATGTTATTGCTTTACTTACTGCCATGACTTCCATGGTCAGGCTACTTGTGGTTTCAGTGAAAGCACCAGAGTCCTCCTTCACAATTCTCCCTCCGGCCCGAGCTGTAAAGGCCCATGAGCTTCTCACATGTCGGATGACCGACCCATCTGTGTAGATGACCGCGTCACTGTCTAGCGAATTCTCGAAAATCAACGCTTGTACTTCAGCCTCAACAGCAGCCGGATTTTCTTGTCTGCATTTTCTATCTAGTTGGATGCAAACTGAAAAGGATGTGCAGAAGTCTGTTGGCACTTGCACCCACTCCTCGCCAGGTTCTAAGTCCTCAAGTGAACACACCTGTTGAAGAATGTCCTCGGCTTGACCCATCCACGACCGTCCTCTTTTTAACCTGCTGCCCTTCACCTTCCTAATTTCACTATGCAGTGGATGCTGTGTGTTTGCGTTAATTCTGAGGTAGGCGCGTGCCCTGCAAACTTGCATTCTCTCTTCAATGGTTGGAAAATCAAGAAGGTAGCGCATCGCCCTGCATGCTGTATCTCTTGTACATCCAAGAATAATGCGCATAGCTTCATTCTGTATCCTTTCCATCCTTTCTATCTGCTTATGGCTGACAGTCAGGATTGCCATTGCATACTCCAAAACAGACATGACCAGCCCCTCGTACAGAAGACATAGATGGCGCTGCTCACAGTTTGCTGCCGCCATCACCCGCATCGCTGCCACCCCGCGTGGCCTTTGTTATCACCTGGTCTATGTGCACATTATAAGCAAGGCTTCGATCAAACCGTATCCCCAGGTAATTCATTGCCTGCGTTCTTTCCACCGTCTCTGAACACAGCATTACAGTTGGTGTTGGATTGTTGACAATATGATTATTCAACGAGAACCAAGTCACTGTTGCCTTTGTTGGGTTGACCATTGCCCCAGCTTCATCACACCAAGTACTTATGCGATTGAGTTCGGTTTGTAGCTCCACAGCAACCTCCTCTCTATCCTTACCCTGACGATACACTAAAACATCATCGGCATATGACAATGTCCTGCCAGGTCCAGTGATCTGCTCACTGGTGATTCTCACTGTGTAGGCGTTGAACAGTACCGGAGATAATGGTGATCCCTGTGGTAGGCCAGGATATATTGTTGTTGGTTCCGAAGTCCAACTGCCACATCTAAAAACTACTTTCCGTTGGAAGAGAGCTGCAGCGATCCAACTAAGGAGGAATGGACTTACGTTTAGTTCAAGAAGCTGAAACATTAAAAAATCCAGTGGTACTCTGTTGTATGCGTCCTCAAGATCAATCGCTGCAGCAACGGTTTCAGTGCCTGAGTGGAAACCTTCATAGACATCATGGGCAAAGACTGCTGCATTGGTCCAGGTTTCTCTTTTTGGACGGTACCCACCCAGGGTAGGTGGGAAAACACCTTGCCTCTCTAGTTGGCTTGATATTTTCCTGGCAATTACCTTCTCCAGCAGCTTGCCTATTGTATTCTGCATGGTTATAATTCGATATCCCTGAATTTTCTTGTGGTCTTTGTCAGGCTTCGGCAAGGGAATCAGATAGCTGTGTAACCATTCCTCCTTGATGCTAGCACTCCCTATACTGTTGTTGTACATGTCTGCTAGTTTCTCTAGCTCATTGTCGGTACACCTATTTATGTCGTCGTATCTTATGCCATCAGGACCTGGAGCACTGTTTTTTGATCGTCGAAGCACAGCCTTGATTTCTTGCACTGTCACTGTGTCTTCATCCGAAGTGTTCTGGGCCTTGCATCTGTCTGAGGTGACCTCCTTGGCCAGATTCCGGCCTCCCATGTCTGTCTGGTTGCTCTGCTCAAGGTAGCGTTCAAAGAGGGCTTTGCCCTTGTCCTCGTCAGTCCTCTGCCAGATGAGGTCAGCACCTTGGAAGTCAGAAATGCTCTTATTCTTGACTACACCACTCATGCTTTTATGTAGTCGCCAGAACAATTTCAGTGACTTGTCTGTGCTTACTCTTTGACACACCTCTGCCCATTTTTCGCTTTTAACCACCGTGACCAGTTTTTTGAAATAGCTTACTTTTGTGTGCATCTCTCTTTCTAAGTGCAAGCAGGGACTAGGATGACCAGCTCTGTTCTTCTTGGCATTTTGCCATCTCCTTACAGCACTACGCTTATCCACCCAAGCCTTCTCCACCTCGAAACTCCACCACGGTGGCTGCTCCCAGCTTTTTTTCCTTTTCTTCCTGCCCTGAAACGTTCTGCGCTTGTCACGTCTTATTTTACTCACCACATCTTGCCCTGTACTGTCATACTGGAACGTCTTTACCTTTAGCTTGTGCTGCCTGGTTCTGCCTTTCTCCACCAATATGCTGCATGGGTGGTGGTCGCTGCCATGGTGTCCTAGGACACCCCATCTACACACTGTAGTGAGTGAAGGTGAAACTAGCGCCAGATCAATAGCACTGTCCTCATCGCCTGGACGGCTTGCTGTCCTGGTGACACAGCCACTGTTGATACAAACCAGGTCGATGGTTTCCAGTGCAGTCTCGAGCTCCTCCCCTTGTGTATTGGAGGAAGTGTTTCCCCATGATCTGCCTTTAGCGTTGAAGTCACCACAGAAAATAACATTTCTCTCGTGGCCTAATATGCCACTTAAGCACTGCCACTTCTGGGCGTCCACACTCGCATTGCGGGCATAAACATTAACCAACACGAATGGTGTACTGGAATGAACTCTCAACGCCTGTATTTGTATATCGTCACTGTTCCAACTGGACATGTCTAGCTCTGACGCCACCATGCTGTCGCGAACGAGAATCGCCGTTCCCAGATGTCGTCTGTTATAGAAACATTTGAAGCCGGCAATTCGGAGTAGCTGATCGCCCAGTCTCGTCTCCTGGAGTGCTACAATGTCGTTCCTGTAAACTAGGGTTTCTAAAATAGAGCCCCGTTGTTTTACACTGGCACAGTTCCAATATAGAATACGGATGTTCCTGAGTCCTAGACGGTGACACTTGAGTCTAAAACGTCTCAAGCCACCGCGCTTACCTGGCTTCTTTTTCCCTGCGCGGCTACCACGCCGCTTCGGTATGTTGACTGCTGATCGTTCGGAAAACACACGTTGTTCCGCCATGTTGAAAAAACGTAAACACTGACTTTTGATTGAGAACCACACACGCTGCTGAAAATTCACTCAAGGATGGCTTCGCTCGATGCACGAACTCCGTAGCACCCGCGCAGATCTTGTGTAGAAACTCCTGGTTTTACATCCTGGCACACCAATTACACGCAAGAAATGAATAAATCCATCCCTTACGCGAAAAAGTTAACGAACACAAAACAACACGACCGTCCGTCGCCATCTTGAAACCGGAAGTCAATGAGTTTAGTTTCATTGGGTTAATGAGTTCAGTGTCGTTAGCTTAATGAGTTCAGTGTCATTAGATTAATGAGTTCAGTGTTATTAGGTTAATGAGTTCAGTGTCATTAGATTAATGAGTTCAGTACCATTATGTCAATGACACATCTAATGTCAATGACATCCCACCCAACATCTACAGTCTATCCCAGCGACATGGGTGCAAGGCTTTTTATGCCCTCTTGTTCCTGTGCTTTCTGAGACCGCTGCTGTTGGCACCTTTGTCTGTTCGTTTTGTCGTTGCTTACTCGTTTTAAGTTATAATTATAATGGTATTTGTTATATTTTCTGTAGGGGCGAAGTGGTTTTGATATCTGCTGTCCGCTTCTGTTTCAAACAGAACTGAGTTCGAATCAGGATAGCAGCGTTTTATCAATGTTAGAAAATGTTGCCTATCCTTAATAGGATTTGTCGCAGTCAACCCCGGCATTTTTTGGCTGTTTGTGATCTCTTGGCAAGTTTGCGTTCAGCAGTTTGCCATTGCTTTCTGGCCGACCGGCACTTACACCATTTTATAAAAACCAACTCAAGACTGTCTGCTTCTAATTCTCCCGCAGCTGTGTTTCGAACGCCGTATGCAGGATTACGAATTGCATTCGTAACTCTCTTCGCCACAGAGCCAGTCTATAACAAAAGAAGCTTTAAATGTTATACTTCCCCCTCCCCAAATCCAGTCTTCGATGATCAAACGCCTACGTTTCTCAGATAAAGTAAAGATGTGTCAACGTTAAGATCCCTCAGCCGTTGAAAACTGAAAAGGCAGCTAGTTTTACAATTAGAAAATCTACAGACACAAAACGGTTATGGCTTATCTGGCTCTATATGCGCACCTTTAGATGCTCACTGGTGCAGCTACATTTCGTGCACGTTGTAGAGCTCATCCTAGCCTGAAATACGGTTGTAAACTGAAGCACACTTGCAGATATTTGTATGCAGTTAAAGTTATTCTATAAAATCTAAACCCGAAAAATAAGTTGTTTTTTCTTTTTCTAATCTGGGCATAGATTCAAGAACCCTAGTGACTTGCCCGCTTGTTTGCCGTCCCCGTAGTTATGTCTTCCCATACCCCTGGAGATATGGATTTGTATAATGCTTTCTCTACTCATCGCGGTGTAACATGGATATCATCAACTATTATGTGAAGTAAAGGCGGATATTTACCACATCACTTATCGAGCGTCGATCGATCTATAAACATATGAGTTATGTCAGTTGCATGTCCTTTAAAGGATGTCGCAATGAATCTATCATTCTTTTTTTTTTCTTTTTTTTTTGGTGTGATTTACCAGGCAAATTTTATCTTTCATATTCTACGATTGTTTTCTGAATGACCGACGCTCATAACATTGAAATCAATGCAATACGGCCTGCTTCCATATTGCTGCAGCTGATTTCGAACCCTCGACTCGACGTGTTGGAGAGTTGTGAACCGTGTTCACTGCCCCTAACCGATAGCGTCGATCAAACTGAGAATGCTAACTATAAAGAAGTGTAAATTGACAGCAAGGTTTCTTTAGCGAGTAAAAGTCCCTTCTAATATTTGATATCTAATTTGCTAAATGCTATTTGAGTTAATTAAATTAATGCTTGAAACAACTTCGAGAAGGTTGTAGTCCCCGCGGGGAACAGAATTGCTAACGCTCAGGACTTTAACCAGTATGTAGTTCGTGTTAAATGTTATTGACTTGCTTAATGCTACGAGTGTTGTTGATAGTTTGCTATGAACACGAAGAATCTAGAAGCATCATTATGAACTCCTGAATCTGAAATCTGCTGTGTATTTCTGAGACCGTTCACCTTTCATCCTTTGAGAAATTGTGATCTTTACCGCAGTTTATCTTTGTTGGTAGAGATGAGGGAAATAGTTTTTAACAGCTATATTGAACCAACCATGATGCACAGAGCGAATCATGGACAGTTAGAAGGCAAGTGAGGTATCATATGGAAGCAACGGCAATTTGGTATTGTTTAGAAGAATGATGAGAAAGCCGTGGACGGATAGAAAGAGCAGTGAACACATCCCCATTCTTATGGCATGTAATCAGAAAGAAAAAGCTGGAGTTTGTTGTCACAACGGGTAGAATGGGGGAGCAATACAGCGGGAGACCAAGAGAGAAGATGCTGGACGGTTTGACATCATGGCACGGAAGAACAGTATCAGAAATTATTGGCAGCACAAAAGACGCGATGCTGTGGACAGACATGAACACCAGCGTTACACAGTATAGACTATAAGAAGTGCGATAGATGTGTGGTTGGCATGCATACTATTGCGAGTGTTGTTAGCATTTTGCTATAATAATGAAGAATGTAGCCGTATCAATACATGCGATTATGTACAACCAAAATTGACATATACTGTGTGTTTCTTTAAACATTTACTTTTCATCCTTTGAGAAATGTTGAAATGGACGTCTGTGATACTTTACCACAGGATGTAAATGAGAAATGTTGAAATGGACGTCCGTGATACTTTACCACAGGATGTAAATCAGCTTGCTCACAAGTTAACTCCTTCTGCCCCACCCAACGCATTAAGAGTGATTATCCTATGTTTGTGTTAGCACAGTAACGTATGATGAATTCGTATGCGTTTACGCTTGATCTGAGCATAAAAGTACAGTCCCTTTTACACATATTTAGTCGTAAGGACGAATAGTGAGTAAGTAATGGGTCCTTTTATACTTCTTAAGGCGCATGGGATACACAGTGCTAGGCTCATATTTTCAAATACCCATCGGCCCTCAGTGACGGATATGTCAGGATCACACAGGCCGCCCTTACTTCCCAAGACATTTCCTGGTACCCATTTTATGCTGGGTTAACATGGGATTAAAGTTATTTTGTAAATGTGAATCAGCACTGATGCCGATCGAACTCATGACTACATGGCCGGCAGGTGAGCGTCCATCCATTACATTATCGTAGCTTCCTGTATATATAGAGCTAGTCCACTTGATGGGTGTGGTCAATATCAAGCCGGCCTTCTTTACTTCCTGGGACATTTCTTGCTGTACATTTTAGGCTGGATATTTGTAGGATGAACACCGTGTCGGTAAGCCAGAGCGATAGCCAGTTCATTACCACGACTCGTTTGGTCTGCCTGTTAACTAAGTAAAACAGGCTAACATCCACACGGTAGATTAGACAGTGACGTCTTGGGTGTATATCCAACCAGAGCGCGATCGTAATAGTTAGCATTCATAAACTTGAAAGTCTGCATAGAGAGAGAGAGAGAGAGAGAGAGAGAGAGAGAGAGAGAGAGAGAGAGGGGGGGAGGGAGGGAGAGAGAGGGAGGGAGGGAGAGAGAGAGGGAGAGAGTGAGGGAGAGAGAGGGAGGGAGGGAGAGAGAGGGGTGAGAGAGGGAGGGAGGGAGAGAGAGAGAGAGAGAGAGAGAGAGGAGAGAGAGAGAGAGCTCGTGGGCATGTTCCGAACTCCTTGTCGTCGCTCCTTCCACTTCCTATTCTTCATCGTTCCACTTTTGTGGGAAGTACTGTCAGAGCCGGCTCTGTGGCGAAGGAGTTATGGACGCAATTCGTAATCTGGTGTCTTTCTTTACCACAAATAATTACCAACAGCGAAACAGATTTCAGATGTCAATAAAACATTCCTTGTAATGACTGTTGTAGTTTGGTGTCGCTGGCACAGAGAGTTCAGTAAGTCTAACGAACGAGGGAAGACAAAATAAAGAATTCTCACAAAGTTTCCAGTATATGAAAGATATATGCTGAAAACTAAAGCAAAGCAAAGGAGAAGGGGCGGGAGGGTTTAAGACAAACCTCTGAATGAGGTAAAAAAATGATAGAGAAGGTTATACAAGAGACAACATTACAGATATATTTAATATATTTCGGCGAGAGACGAAGAAGAAAAAGAGGAAGAAAAAGAAGAGGAAGAGAAAGACAAAGGCCAAGTTTGGTAATGTTACTCCAGAGGTGTTAGTTGTTTTATTGTCAACAGAAACCAACCCAATGCCCAGAAGTAAATTTTGAGTGTAAGCAGTTGTGGAACTCTCGAGGTCACCAAGAGAGCACGTACAGAAATTCACAAGTCTTTACTGGCGCTAGCAGAAATAGAAGAAAGAAGTAGAGATTGGAGGACACACTCAACAATTATAATCATTCAGTGTCTTGCCGGCTGGGGTTACGATCATGCCACTTCACAAATTACCTTTCGACAGCATGGATCAATTTCATGTGTTGACTCCCTTCCGTGCCATGTTCGAGTTTTTAAATTCTCATAATGTGACCAAACAATGATGGCTGCTTCTGATGTAATAAGTAGTCTTTGCGACTTAGCTTCAATATGTACAATAATAGTTGTATTTGCCATTTCGGGATTCGAACATGGCAGCTCCAAATTGGGGACAGCGCGTCCCTGCAGGAACGAGGTGTACTTTGAGGCATGGCTAACAGACACTTATACTTGTGAATTTGTGTTTTACGAAATAAGTTAACTTTAAGCTTCTTCCAAGAATTATGTTAAACGGGTCATATTCGTGTATTTATGCGTGATATAAAAAGTTAGTTTGCATATCCTTTATAGGACGTTGCAGTCAACACCAGAATTTTTCGCCGTTGTGATCTCTTGGTAAATTTACGTTCAGTAGTTTGCCATTGCCTTCTGAACGACCGGCACCCATACCATTTCGTAAAAACACCAACACAAGGCGGTCTGCTGACAAATCGCCTACAGCTGTGTTTCGAACGCGGTTTGCGAGATTACGAAATGCGTCTGTAACTCCTTAGCCACGGAGCCGGTTCTCGTGATATAGTTAATTAAATTAGGGAAAGCTTGGACGCAACGTAGATGTGGTTCCTGAGACGAGTGTTGCCAATACGTTGTAGCGCTGGAGTAACTAACTATGATTGTCTGGAAGAGGCTATTGAAACTTGAACATTATATAGAACTATAAGAACGAGTCATTCAGCCTTCTTTGGTCATAAGAGGGGCATTGGAGAAATTGTGACAACTGGAAAGATCAGTGGGAAAGAGGTAGATGTAGACCAAGAGAAATCATGCTGGACGAATTGAGACGGTGGCATGGAGGAATACCATCAGCTGAGCAAATCCACAGAACCAAGGATCATGATCTTTGGAATGAAATGAATGCCTACGCCAGACGACAAGGCACATGATGATGATGATGCTAACTATATAGGAATCGAATTATTTTGAAGGAATTGTTTTTACCAACTTCCGACAGAAGTCGTCTTGTTAGTTTTTAATCAATGCTATAAACCGAGTTTGCTAGGTACTCTAATGTTATTTATCATCAGTGATATGTCAGCACAACAACCCAATTTCACTTCGCGCAAATCCACAGGTGTATGGTCTCCCCTAGGGTGTGGATGATATTTGTCCAATTGCACGCTATATACACACACGTATTAGTTGCATAATTAATTATATGAGCGTGGTAGAGTCCCATGTATTGGGCTGAACACGCTTAGTAGAGTATAGATGTAAAGAAAACAAAAGTTAGTTGCTTTTCCTTTACAGGACGTGGCAGTCTGTGATTGATGATGCGCTCCGTTGTTTTGCAGAGACAGCTGGTGAGACTAATTGGTCTGTAGCTGGAGGCAATGGAACTATCTTTCCCTGATTTTAGGACGGGTATCATGATTGCTTCTCTCCAGGCTTGTGGAACACTGCCTAGTGTCAAGCTGTTATTGAAGATCTGCAACAGCTTTGCTTTGGCCTCTGTTTCTAGGTTCCTGATAATTTCATTGTAGATACAATCAGCTCCTGGTGACTTTCTCATTTTCAATTTTGATATGGCTAACTCCAGTTCGCTGATTGTGATAGGTGCCTCCATAACCTCATGTGCTGTTTCATTCTGTCCTGTACGTTGCCATTTCTCTCGAATCTCTTGTTGTTTCTCTGGACTACTGTTGATATTGTTATCTTGTTCGAATGAGTCCGCAAAATGGTCAACTGCTTGCTTTCCTGTTAAGATGTTTCCGTCTTTATGTAGTGCAATATTTGAGTTTCTTCTTGTGCCATCATTGTTAAATTGTTTTATTAGCTTCCGCAATTTCCTTGTGTCTCTTTCAAAGTTCAGAGACTGTTTTCTCCTGCCAGCTTTTCCGTCTAGCCTGCAGCTTGGCTCTTTGAAATTTGGCTTTTGCGTGCTGGTATTTATTGTCGTGCTCTTGGCTGGGTGTGGCCTCTGCTTGCTTTCTACACACTTCCACATCATTGTGCAACTGTTCTAGTTCACTACTCCAGTAGGGTATATAATGTTTACGGGCTCCTCTTGGTACAGTTTCTCGTGCTGCCTGTAGTATGCATTTCCCAAACTCTTCAACTACTTTATTTATGTCCTTCTCAGTGTTCAGGTTTCTAACCAGTATGCTAGTGCGATGCCTGTACATTGCCCAATCTGCTTTCTTGTAGTTCCACCTCGAGTGGGTGCTGCTTTCACTTACAAGCTCATTTACTACAGTTAGAAAGACTGGCCGATGGTCACTGCCACCAAGCTGCTTCCCAACAATTCGTGTAATGTTCCACTCCAGGTCTGGCGAATGAAAAGCCAGGTCAGGTGTAGTTGTAGTGTGCCATGATCTCGAGTAGAAAGCATGTGGGTCGGACAGCTTGTTAATCAAGATGAATCTTTTCTCATCCCACCAGTCTTCCAGTCTCTCTCCTCTCTGGTCCATGTGATCATAGCCCTAGCTCTGCGATTGGCAGTTGAAATAGCCACGTATTTCTAAACAGATTAAATGTTCTAGACCAGTGCTAATTATTATTTCTAAGATAGTTAATGCTACGGGATAGTCTTGGATCGAAGGAGCAACACAAGCGATGAATGCACTTGAAAAATCAAAACTAGACTGCTTGCGTCAGGGTCATTTAACAGGACCAGTGCAAAACCTCACTTCAGATCCTGATGACTGCCCCCTACAAACGCTACACCATCCTTACATGGCGAAGAGACAGCGGATCGAAGAAGGAAGACAGACATCATAGGAAAAATGTCATGCTGAAGTCTGATGTGCTGAACGAAAACTGCAAATCACGCAGCTTCTCTGTATACGGACACAACGCAACCAACATCCAATTGAGACCCAGCGAGGAAGAAAGAAAAAGTAAGTACGTTTTTGAATTGAATGAGAGAACCACGTAAGTGACATTGTACCGTACTTGTGAAGTTGTAGAATCCTGGTAAGTATTATGTAAAGGATCCCTGTACCCGACTTGAGGTGTTTTGGGTATATGGTGTTTGTCCCTGTCAGAATTCGGGGTGCCCCACCGGCTAGATGAAAGTATTATTCACTGGCGAGCAACCCCAAATAGTCAGAAACTGACTAGGGACAAAATCTATATGGCTGAACTATAGATTAGGCCCATGAATATCCAACGCACAGCTTTAAGTGGCTCGTTACAAAATTGAAATGAACTGTGCTGAATATTCGCCAAGGAATAGGAAAGAGAAAGTTAGCTAGGATATATTTTTAAGTCTGAATTAAAGTTTAAGGACAACTATCCTAGTACAGGTTTTTCTCCCTGACTGCTCCTTTCCTTGGTGTGTAAGTGAACCCCCACCAATGTACACAACAACACGTATGCACAATTGGAAAAAATATAATGACAGAACTATGAGTTACAATACGACAACATTTATTTACTAATCATAGACATCTGATGGTTTTCAATATGGGGATGATGAAATCATATAACATATTGTGATGAGAAACATTACGTAACTTTACTTGTTACTTGATCTACCTGGAACTGTGGTCCAGATCCCCACTCTCCAGTAGACTCAAAAAAGAAACAGCTTGCCGGTATTCTGACTCCTGTCAGTCCTAGCTCTACCTAGTATTCACTCGTTCTTGAGATCTGTAACATAGGTGCTCCTTGTGAGAGCTTGAAAGAAAGTCGAGAATGTGTTATATCTAATTCTACATCAGCGCAATCCTAATTAAAACATATCATAACACAAACATATACAATGACCAGTCTGGCCAAGTTTATCTTCCAGCTCTACTGCGTTCACCATCCTCCCTCTCCCTACTGTCTTTAGTCTGGGACGGGCTTTTCAACTGTCTCACACGCCTGTAATGATTACATTTCTGCCGCCCCATGTCCATGTCGCTAATACAGAATTCTGTCGTACAGCCGCTCCGTCCAAAGTTGGTTTAGAAGCTCACAGGATCGGTAATGGTATTATAATAATGCCGGGTCATCCGGGCTTACAAGCCGTGACCAGTAGCTGTGCCAGGTTCCCATGCATTATCGTGAACGCACGCCCACAATACACTGAGAAAGTTTAGCACCATATACCTTATACCAATTGTGGGTAATGTCTGTACCATTACACCTCTGCTTCCAACACAATCGTTGGCCAATGTGCCAATGCGCAGACAATAGCATAACACTTCATATTGGTAGGTTTGCATATGACAAATCAATATATCAAACATCCATAGCATAATGCACTAGTTAGTTTGTATGTATACGAAATGAGACGTATATACACAAAAAGAATATGTACGAAGCATATTCCTAGCATCGTATATTCATATGAAATTACACATACATACATCCAACATATCCGTAAACATTATATTACTTCAAGATGGACATCTAATGATACTCAACATAATAGCATCAGGCATTATTAATGAGTACTAATATTGTATAGCTACAAAATGAGATATACAACAAGTCTAATTGAAGTGACCACACAGACCAGCCATATTTGTTGATCTGCCCGGTTTAATCACCACTTAGTTACTGCTGTTGTAAGAATTAAATAAATGGTCAGTTGACTATATTCTGTACAACAAATGCACACACCAAAAGGCAACTAGGATAGTGTACAAATAAATGACAAGCATCTACCAAGACACCTAAAAGTATACTTAGACAATGATATTTATTGAAATAACCTATGTCCGATATAGACTGACTAGTTACTAAGAAATAATTCTCCTAGTGAAATCTAGCAACATAAGAATCATACATATGACTACCAAACATTGAGCTGGCTGCCTACCTGTTCTGAAGTCAGACTTAATCTAACATAAAACAGGCTAGGGACCCTTATTTAAGCTGAGTCAAGCAGACAGTATTATCTCCTTGGCATTCCCGTCATAAATTCTTCTTATCTCCCCCTGACGGTAATTGCAATTATCACTGCAACCTGGCCATCACACCTATGGGTCTGACAATTATTAGCCCCCTGCGTCTTATCAGTGATTTCACACCTTGCACCTCTAGTCTCTACAGATGGAGGTCAGCCATCGCGGTTGGGCGGTTTCCTAGCTCTGCTTATCAGGTGTTGATTTGGCTTGTTTACTGCCTTAGGGCTATTATCTCCACCTTTCTACAGGTAATTGCCTTTATTCACCCAATGGCCCAGTTCATTGTTGATTCAGCCAGGGTCTACCTGGGCAAGAAGGTGCCAATGTGTCTGTGTGGTGTCATAGCCCGTCTGGGTCAGCAGTTTTCTAAGGTGTAGACTAATTTAAATTATCTAGTTGTGTCCGTCTCAAGTAGCCCATTTTACTTGCCATCTGCAAGCTTACGTCATGGCTAGAGGCTTTTTGTGAATAATCTTACCTCACGACTAGATAGCCGTGGAGTAGCGTGATTAATTCATTCTTTCTCAATTTGGCCTCTCAAATTTGGAGACCGAGAAAAATATTCTGGGATGTTAAGGCGGCATTTCACGACAGTCCCATAGTTTTATAGAGCAATCGGCATTCTATGGGTAATGAGGTCAATATCTCGCTGCCACATTTACTGCCCATGACATTTTCTAATCAATTACTTTCAATGATTAATCATTTCAATCAACTAGTTTACAGACTATATAAAGTTAGTTGTATGTCCTTTACAGGACCCTGCATTCAACCCCACCTTTTTTTTTACTGTTTGTGGTTTACTATGCAATTTTTACGTTCAGTAGTTTGCCATTGCTTTCTGAACGACCGTCGCTCATACGACTGAAATCGACGCAACGCGCCCTGCTTCCAAATCAGCTCAGCTGCTTTCGAACCCTCGACTCCGTATGTCGGGGAATTGTGAAACGCGCGCACTGCCCCTAAGCTACGATGCCATTTTCACACAAATGAGTGAATATTAAATCTTCCCTTTAAGTCTGATAGTTTGTGTTTCGTGACACTTGGAAAGACTAAGGGGAAGAGAGGCAGAGGCAGACCAAGATAAATGATACTGGATGGACTGAGACGGTGGCACAGAGGAATATCATCAGCAGAGTTCCAGAACACCAAAGACCGAGATCTGGGGAGACACCTATGGACGCCTACGCCAGCTAGCATGGCGCTTGATGTTGTTGATTAGTTTGTGTTAATAATGTAAAACACAATTTATGGGTCAAAAATCACTCCCGCCTTGATGGGGTGTTTTCACAATTGAGCAGACTTCAAGCAACAACCAAAGTACAAATTGAAACCATACCTGATTGCCTCTTTACTGATGACTGCGCCGCAAATGCTAATTCAAAGCTGATGTGAGGTATATAGTCGATGTCTTTGCAACAGCATGCACCAATTACCGCCGCGCTATATCCGTCTGTAAGTCTTAAGTGGTGTACTCTCAGACTCCATGCGATATACACAGTTAACCGACCATCATTTGTCGTTTCAAAATCTCAACTCAGTCGAAAGGTTCACATATCTGTCTGGCCGGCAGCCTCTCTTAAGTGAGCCATTTCGACGGTGATGTGAGCATTAGGAGTGTCAAAGTCAGTGAGGAGTTAACCTCTTCTTACAGTTCATAGACGACGCTGTGGCAAAAGCGTTACGAACGCAATTCACAAACCCGAATACTGTGTTCTAAACACAGCTTCTGGCGATTTGGAAGCAGGCAACATTGTGTTGGTTTTCTTACAATGGTATGCGTGCCGGTGGTTCAGAAATCAATGGCAAATTACTGACCGTAAACTTGCCAAGAAATTACAAACAACCACACAAAATTCTGTGGTTGACTGTGAAGGATATGTAAAGGATATGCAACTAACGTTTGTTCAGTCCGTACTGTGTGGTGTTGGTTACTGTCTGTCCACAGCAAATTGCTGCAGATAATTTATGATACCGGTGTATCCAGTTTTTAACTAAGAACCTCATTTTGGGACCATGGAGGGATCAAACTGACCACAAATCTGAAAGTGTATGTACACAATTATTTTATTATCTTTTGCATATGAAGACTTGATAGGGTACTGTCGACATTCAACAACAGTCACGCCTGTCTTCGCTGGCTAAGAAAATGGCAGAACATTAAAAAAAAGTTTACCATATAAAGCTTACCATTAAACAAACGCCCATTACTTTTATCATATTGTGAGACAAAAAAACAAATTTTGTCTGATAAAAAAGTAAAGTAAATGACTGCCTTCGGCACTTCCTGAGGCGTATTGAGTATATGATTGTAATAATACAAGTAAAGGGCCATTTTGCAGGCCTTAAGTTGAACTAGGAAATGTTGTGTGCCGATATTTGTGTTGATCAGTCGGCCAGGGGTGATGATTGATCAGTCGGCCAGGGGTGATGATTGATCAGTCGGTCAGGGGTGATGATTGATTAGTCGGCCAGGGGTGATGATTTATTAGTCGGCGAGGGGTGATGATTGATCAGTCGGCCAGGGGTGATGATTGATCAGTCGGCCAGGGGTGATGATTGATCAGTCAGCTAGGGGTGATGATTGATCAGTCGGCCAGTGTTGACGATTAATCAGTCGGCCAGTGATGACGACTGATCAGTCGGCCAGGGGTGATGATTGATCAGTCGGCCAGGGCTGATGCGGTCAATATCACACAAGACCGCCTCAACTTCCCCACACATTTCCCCACACCTATTTCAGACTTGAGGCGACCTGAGATCCCAGGTCAGTTTCAAACATCTGGCTCTATGCGATTTCAGACCTATGATCACCAGGCTGGCAGACAAACGTGCTCGCCACGGTGTAACTGCCACTCCCCACAATTATCCTATAATGTACAGTTATTTGCCACTGTTGTCTGTCCTGCTCTATAAGCTGCAATGATTGCCTATTGATAAACTGGCGGTATCAAGGCTACCATACTGCCTTCAATTCCCTGTTGGGAGGTCAGCATGGCCGAATGGATAAGACAGCTCGTTTTAAACATCCGGTATGCTGAGGTAGGGGGTTCGACCCCTAAAGTTGGACTAAAAGTTTGACTTCTCGTCCTTGATTTCGAGACATAAATTACAAGTACCTCTGAAATCGGGGTGGTTTCGCTTGATGGCGAGAGACACTGGTAATAGGGAAAGCTAATCCAATGCAAAAATAAGTCCAGTGCTACTAAAAGTAGCGTGTATGGAATACGCTCGGGTTCAAAGCTAGCGAGTGCGTAGAAACAAATAAAAACTTCCCATTTGTTAAAGAACAGGTTTTTCTTCTCTATGTCAGGTACATTGTTAATCAGCCTAGGCATGTGTATCTCTTGCCTAGCTTCCTGTCATTTTCTTCTCTATGTCAGGTACATTGTTAATCAGCCTAGGCATGTGTATCTCTTGCCTAGCTTCCTGTAATTTTCTTCTCTATGTCAGGTACATTGTTAATCAGCCTAGGCATGTGTATCTCTTGCCTAGCTTCCTGTCATTTTCTTCTCTATGTCAGATACATTGTTAATCAGCCTAGGCATGTGTATCTCTTGCCTAGCTTCCTGTCATTTTCTTCTCTATGTCAGGTACGTTGTTAATCAGCCTAGGCATGTGTATCTCTTGCCTAGCTTCCTGTCATTTTCTTCTCTATGTCAGGTACATTGTTAATCAGCCTAGGCATGTGTATCTCTTGCCTAGCTTCCTGTCATTTTCTTCTCTATGTCAGGTACATTGTTAATCAGCCTAGGCATGTGTATCTCTTGTCTAGCTTCCTGTCATTTTCTTCTCTATGTCAGGTACATTGTTAATCAGCCTAGGCATGTGTATCTCTTGCCTAGCTTCCTGTCATTTTCTTCTCTATGTCAGGTACATTGTTAATCAGCCTAGGCATGTGTATCTCTTGCCTAGCTTCCTGTCATTGTCTTCTCTATGTCAGGTACATTGTTAATCAGCCTAGGCATGTGTATCTCTTGCCTAGCTTCCTGTCATTAATCTCCCTGATAGGATCAACTGCTACCTTAATACGAACTTCCAATAATCTATCTCTGTCCCTCACAGACCTGCCTCCATCCTTTCCGAAATTTATTAATGATGCCGGTATCTGGGTCGACTGCGTAAACCGACAGCTTATATATAGGAATCAATCAAATGTGATTTCATGCTTGGCCGTTTTAGCTTCCATTACTTTGAACATTTCACGGTGAAATGCATCTTTACATATTGTCAGGCTCGAATAAAGTTACTTTAATATATTACTTCACCGCCGATATAGTTTTGTGACTGCCCATAAATGTATTCTTATGAAATTAATATGATGGCTTCCTCTCACCTTTCACTTCCATATGGGAGATTTACATGCAATAAATATTATAACGCGTATCAATGACCAAGCCGTCTCCCTGGCCTAGGTGTTAGCGACTTTCTCCGTAATCCCGTATACTCTCGTAGTAACGTGACGTGCGTGAGAATCGGTGGTGGTTCTCTCCGCGTCGGTAACTTACGGAGTATGTGAGCCGGTCGCGCAGAAAGCAATGGCAATCTACTGACCTTAATCTTGCCAAGAAATCAACAATCAGCTGAAAGACGCTGATGTATGTTGATAGCGATGTCCTGTAAATGATATGCGAACACCAAAAAAAAAAAAAAAAAAATCAATGACGAAAGCAATATCTTAACTCTGCCACAGACATCAGCGGTCTTCTTCTCCATATGAGAGATTTACATGCGTTAAATATTATAACGCGTATCAATGACCAAATCTATGTCTTAACTCTTCCACAGACTTCGGTGGTCTTCTTCTCCATATGAGAGATTTACATGCATTAAATATTATAACGCGTATCAATGACCAAATCTATGTCTTAACTCTTCCACAGATTTCAGCGGTCTTCTTCTCCATATGAGAGATTTACATGCGTTAAATATTATAACGCGTATCAATGACCAAATCTATGTCTTAACTCTTCCACAGACTTCGGTGGTCTTCTTCTCCATATGAGAGATTTACATGCATTAAATATTATAACGCGTATCAATGACCAAATCTATGTCTTAACTCTTCCACAGACTTCGGTGGTCTTCTTCTCCATATGAGAGATTTACATGCGTTAAATATTATAACGCGTATCAATGACCAAATCTATGTCTTAACTCTTCCACAGATTTCAGCGGTCTTCTTCTCCAGGTGTTTGTCTGGAGTAGACAGCGGCCGCCATGACTCTCCACTCTAATATTACAGTTTAATGAAGTTGATGGCGCCTATAATAGTATTTATCTCCCAAGTGTTTCTGCTTTCCACATGCATCTTTCACTGGTTTTCTCTGTTTCGTGTGTGTACGATTCCTTCCACAATAAGCAAAAGGTTTAAAAGGCAAGATAATCTACTTCATTGTACCATGTTATCCTATATGGCTCATTGTGACATGTTATCCTATATGGCTCGTTGCACCATTTTATCCTATATGGCTCATTGCACCATTTTATCTTATATGTTTCATTGTACCATTTTATCCTGTATTGTTCATTGCACCATTTTATCTTATATGTTTCATTGTACCATTTTATCCTGTATGGTTCATTGCACCATTTTATCTTATATGTTTCATTGTACCATTTTATCCTGTATGGTTCTTTGCACCATTTTATCTTATATGTTTCATTGTACCATTTTATCCTATATGGCTCATTGCACCATTTTATCTTATATGTTTCATTGTACCATTTTATCCTGTATGGTTCATTGTACCATTTTATTCTGTGTGGCTCATTGCACCATTTTATCTTATATGGTTCATTGTACCATATTATCCTATATGGCTCATTGTATCATTTTATCCCATATGGCTCATTGTACCATTTTATCCTATATGGCAGCCTGCTGAAAGTGTCGCACAAAGCACGAACTCCGTAACTCCAGCGACCACCCTCTCCCCCAGGAGTCTCTGAAAATCGCACTCGTAAACCGAACGAAGTAGCCGGTATCGAACTCACAACCTTCGCAGCGCGGGTCAGGCGGCGTAGGCACTTCACCACGGAGACATCCCCTCCCCCCCCCTCCACACATACATATGCACACACAATAAGCTAGGTTCTTTATCCCACATCTTCTGTTGCTATCCGCCATAAACTTCTTTTGTGGTTTACTTCTGGTTTTGATGAATGATCTTGTCACGTCTACAGCTGTTAGTTATTTTACAACATTGCAACACTACCTCTGAGGGAATGCGATAACTGCATGTGTCCGCAAGAGTTGATGTAACAATTAGAATATCAGCTTTTAGAGTATTGCAACTGTACCTCTAAGGGAATGTGATAACTGTATGTGTCCGCAAGAGTTGATGTAACAATTAGAATATCAGCTTTTACAGTATTGTAACTCTACCTCTGAGGGAATGTGACAACTGTATGTGTCCGCAAGAGTTGATGTAATAATTATAATATAAACTTTTACAGTATCGGCTATGAATGAATAATGTCGAATGAAACATGTCTTTTAGAAACTAGAACACGAATCCCAAATCCCCCCCCCCCCCCAAAAAAAAAAATTTTTTTTTTTTTTTTAAATGTTGCACATCCCTTACAGGACGTTGCAGTCAATACCAGCGCTTTTCAGCTGCTGTTGATGTACTAGGCAAGATTACGCTCAGTAGTTTGCCATTGCTTTCTGAGTGACCGGCTTACATACCCCGTAAGTTACCAACGCGGCGAGAACCGCTACCGATTCTCTTGTAGGTTACGTTACTCACAAGAATATACGGGATTACAGAGAAAGACGTTAACCACTAGGCCAGGGAGACGGCTTTAGCAATTTGAAAAATATATTCACAAAGAATTATCAATTGCAATGAGAAAACAAAGTGTTAAATGCGACATAAGTAAGTAAAGTTCCTTACAGGCGCCTTTCAGGACATCGGGCTTATGTTGCTAGACATATTTGTATAGACTTATCAACATTCGTAGGTGATGTGGTCAGTATCCATACGGCCGGTTTTACTTTCCAAGATATGTCCTTGTACCCATTTTAGTCTGGGTTGAAGTGGGAGACTAGGTAAATGTGAAATATTTGAATCCACCCCACTGCGGAACGAACTCCAGACCACCATTATGTCAGGCGAATTGTGAGTCACCACACCACCGCGATTACTTACAGAACGACACGAGTATATAATACTGATTTTTGCGTGATCTTTTCCGTCGTTAAACTTTCCAGGAAAGTGCCTCAAACCTAGGTATGCACCTCCAAGGCCCGTGTGTCCAACTTTGGCATGCATTTGTGTAACTTTGCTTCCTCTAGACACATTCTATCCAAGGCTCTGTATATCCATGGTTGTTGTTGTTGTTGTTGTTGTTGTTGTTGTTGTTGTTGTTGTTGTTGTTGTTGTTGTTGTTGTTGTTGTTGTTGTTGTTGTTGTTGTTGTTGTTGTTGTTACTAACAATTTTACCAAGGTCATACGGACTACGCTTTCGATTATCAACTTCCGTGGGATTTTTACCCCTCGCAACTTGCACCCAGTAGCTTCCTGTTTCTCGCTCTTATCTGAGAGTGCTATGAAACCGATCACTGTTCTTTGGTGTTCGAGCTTTGTGCGACGATTTCGGAAGTTTGCTGAGGAAAGAGACTGAGCCATATGGGATACAATCCCGGTGCAATGAAGTCGACCCTGTCAACTTTTAAGCGACTTTAAGCGATTTTATATTGTGAACATATACAGGGGAATGTTGCAATGTATTTACGTTTCTTCTTAAATTCGATAATTGACAGAAGAGGACATTTTAAAATATTGATTTCATGTAAATCTTTCCTTTATAATAAACTCTTCGCTGGCTGTTGAACGAGGGGACGTAGTGCGTATCGGAATGTCCTGAATGCAGTGATGTCAGTTCTTAGCTCAACTCAACTCAGCTAAACGAAGGTAGCACACTCTTTATTGATATGGACTGTCTAGATCTGATAGCGTCTAGAGTTTTGAATAGTAGAATTGCAAAAGGGACATACACTTAAACTTAGCATATATAACAAAACATAACAAAATATTCTAATTTCCAATTCTGTTTGTAGCTTTGAAAATTCTACTGAAATTACCAGTTAGTATAGTGTCATGTGGAAGTATGAATACATTTGGTGGAACTGCGGTAAGGCTGTGGAAAAAGTTTTTTTTTTTTTAAATTGCATATCCCTTACAGGACGTTGCAGTCAACATAAGTATTGTTCAGATGCTGTTGATGTTCTTGGCAAGATTACGCTCAGTAGTTTGCCATTGCTTTCTGAGCGACCTGCTCACATACCCCGTAAATAACCAACGCAAGGCGATCCGCTGCCGAATCTCGCACAGCTGTGTTCCTCACGAGGATATAGAGATTATTGAGAAAGTCGTTAACTCCTTGCCAGGAAGACCGGTGGAAATTAAATAACATAAAATAACACAAAGTAATGTAGCTACGTAAAACACAAAACATTTCGGCGACTAGCCTTCATCAGCAAACAAATTCATAAACAAAACATAGCATAAAATCACGAGGAGGACACTACAGTGACTACATGAAGGCATAAGAACGGGATGAGAAGAATGAACAGATGAAACAAATGAGAACAATGAAGAGGAAAAACAATAAAAAAAATAAAAACAGCCTGCAATTCTGATTTAAGTAGCACATGTTACCTTCATGTTTTTTTTTTTTTATTTTCTCTTCATTTTTCTCATTTTTCATCAAATTTTCAAGTATGGCATCAGTCAAATACATTCCACGAAATCTGTACGGGATTGTGATGAATCACTGATTAATTATTGCTTTTGTTAGATACATTAACAGAGAGGTCCGAGGGCGAATGTAGAAGACGAAGATCTTCAACATTGGCAAAGATTCGTCCATCCATAACGAAAGTGAGATCAACCTGGCCGTATAATATAGATATCAGAAAGTTGGTGGTAAACAAGTTTTGAGAAGCAAGCTTGCTTGTGGGACTGGGCTCGTGTGTTCGAATCCCACTCGAGAATAGGACAGTTTGTTAACTGACCTGGCCTGCCAGGTATACTCAGCCTAAAGTGGGAGGCCGGAAATGATTTGGAAAGTACTGAGGACATGCGTAGTATTGACTACATCACCCATCGAGTGCCGACTGGCATGGGATGAGCACCATATACCCAATATGCCAGGCGGTGTGGAAAAGGGATCTTTACTTATGTAAGACAGGGTTGTGTGCGCTGCTTTTAACCGTTTTCAGATAAAGTTCAGTCGCGGTTTCTTTCCAGTTCCTCTGAAAATGTCAATATTACTTTTTTTTGTGATAGCTCTTTGACGTGAGATCACAGGGAAAAATCCGAGTCTTAAATTATTGCAAATGAAATACAACAGCAAGCAACGCACAAATTGCTCTAGGGGTCCGATTGGAAATCTATTCCAGTGGTTCTCAAAATAGGTTAACTGACCACCATGGAAGCCGGACGCTATTTCTCCGGGACCACGTAGATGACATATGAGTAGGACGTTTTTTTTTTTTTTAAGGCAGACAGCAAGACGTAACTGTCAAATGAATAATTTTTTTTTTTTTTTTTTTCCCGCGTTTCCATCCTGTTTCAGGATATTGCGGTCAACACCAGCATCTTTCAGCTGTATGTTGATTCCTAGGCTAGATTACGCTCATCAGCACGCCACGACTTTCTGAGCGACCGGCTCCATACTCTCATAAGTCACTTTTGCGATTCGAACCACTGCTAATTCTCGTCGCGTCACGTGACGAGAGTAGTCGGGGTTAGCGGAGAAAGCTGCTAACCCCTCGGCCACGGAGCTGGTGTCAAATGAATAATGAGTTGTTAAAATCCGTGTTCTGTTTGTGGGTCTACATAAACTGCAAGACATTGTATGTCCCTACGAATTATTACAATTGGGCGTTGAAGAGGTGAACGCAGTTTCACCATCCGCAGTTTGAAATCAACAGTGATCGATTTGGAAGCAGACCGCTTTGCGTTGATTTTCACAACGAGAGTCGCTCGTTCAGAAATTAATGACAAACTATTCAACGTAAAATTGCCTACAAAATCACAAACAACCAAAAATGCTAGACTTGATTGTGACAGTCTGTAAAGGACATGCAACTAAATTAACGTTACATAACTTGAAGTTGCTATAGCGCAGTACCTACCTCTGCTGGCTCAGTGATGTGTTCGAAACCCTTGGGCTGGGATATTTCTCCCTCACTCACTCACTCACTCACTCACTCCCTCACTCATTCACTCACTCACTCACTCACTCATTCACTTACTCACTCACTCACTCACTCACTCACTCCACCCACCCACTCACTCACGTACTTACTAACTATCTAAATTACTAATTAACAAACTAACTTAATAACTAACAAAATTACTAACTAATTAGCTAACTATCTATGTAATTAAGTAAATAACTGACTGACTCACTAATTATTAAAACTAATCTAACCTAACTATATTACTTCGCTGACTCACTCACTCACCACTAACGTACTTACTAACTAAATTACTAATTAACAAACTAAATTAATAACTAACTAACTAATTACTAACTAAAAATACATTACTAACTAACTAGTTAATTATGTAACTAAGTGCAGTGTAGGGTGGAGGGGTCTGAGCCTGAGGTATTAAGATCGCCTGGCTAGTGCAGTCGCTACAAACTGTGCAGCCTGGGATTTTCTTTATGTCCTCGACAGAAAAATCCACACCCTACCGAGAATTCGAACCCTGGTCTCCCGAAGGAGAAATCGGCGTTCTTAGCCACTCGGCCTGCCACTCCCCTTAGCTAACCTAACTACATTGCTTACCCGACTAACTAGCGTACTAAACTAACTATCTGCAGCTAGTAAAATAAGACACAAAAGGGTGAAAAGTAAAAAAATCTTAGAGCCCCTGATTTAGCCAGAGTTTAAACAAACAAAAAACACTTTTATCCTGATTGCTTAGAATATTTTAGATGTCTGGTTCTTGGCAGAAAGTAAAACTAAAAGAACCTTTTTCGATGCCTAAAGGCTATTGGGCATATTATGCAAGCCTCATATGTTTATAGATCAATCGACACTCGATGAATAATGTGGTCAAAATAAGGCGACCATTAACATTCCCTGGTGTGCGTTTTTAGCCGGCTAGGCGTGAGAGCCCGTGTCAATGTAAAACAAGAATCCCGCCTTAGATGAATATTTAACCATATGACCTCTACGACGCCTTCCGAGCAGGGAGATATAGGGGTAAATATTCTCACAATTGACCTGGCGGTATTTGGTCCTGAAGCGAATTAGTCTTCCCACTTCTAAACTGCCCAGAGCAGTGAAATGTATCCAGTGTCCATTATGCAAATTTGTATAGAAGGCAGAAACGTATTGCCTAAATAACAAATCAAATGCTGTCACTACAGTGGATTGAACCGTGGACCTGTGTATTCGTAAGCAAGGGCACTGACGGCCACGCGACCACAACTCAGAGTGACAGTTTTGCATGCCCCCTTGAACATTGGACATTGGACATTGGACATTGGACATTGAACATTGGACATTGAACATTGGACATTGAACATTGGACATTGGACATTGAACATTGGACATTGAACATTGGACATTTGTAGCAGTGTCAAATGAAGTAACAAGACTTGATCTGTACTAAAACTTCATACTTTATTCTCAAGATGACAAGCCGTGTCTTCTCAGCTGGACTATCGGATGTTGACTAACCTTAACAACATAATACGTCACGATTGAGCATCTCCCACCCCTTTCAGTCTCAACGCTCAATCGTGCTGTATCGGTGTTTCCCACTAGATCCTAATTATACCCAATACTGTTACACCTCCCCATGTTTATTAAAGAATTTTCCTTATAAAGGAAAAATCTTTACTCCTAATCCCCTTACTCTATTCCCTCTTTTTCCTCTAATCTTCCATAGTTCTTCTAATCCTCCCCAAACCAACTCCAATTTAATTAAACATTCTATTTCTTTAACTCTTTCCCCAGCTATATAGTCAACTCACTTCTTCTTCGTTCTTGGTCCTTTAACCAAACGTAACATATTTACATATCTTTAATAACATTTCAAATTCAACTATATACAATACATCATAACATCATAACACGTCTTCTTAAATACTCCTCTTCATAAGTAAATTTCAAACTCTAACACCAACTCCTTATTTTTATCACCAACGCTACTAATCCCCCACTTTCAACTAACCTGAAATTACTTTCACACGATAGGAAGACAAAGAATCGGTGGCCACCGGTATTTAAAAGAAGCAGTAGAACTCTTCCACACAAAGACCACACTCAGCTAAAAATCACACACCCCCTTTACCAAACCATACTCCTTTACCCTCCTATGTCATTTGAGACTTTATGTAATAAAGTCTAAAACCACACTCACCTAAATCACACACCCCCTTTACCACTCATTATGGTAAACGTTTACGCTGCTATCTACAGCATCAAAAACATTCACATCCAATAATATTCTTCACTTCTAAGTGTCTATATAACAGACACTACCTTACCTCAACCTCACATAGTAATGTAAACTACAAAACACATCCTGAAGACACAATTAAACAATCTTAAGAACATCTCATCCTCGTATAACTAATCTTCTCCAATACCCCAGGTTCTCTCTTAATGTCCATTTCTTATGGGCATATCTACTAAAATGCTCTACTTATGCCGTCATCAACAGCAACCTAGTAACCTTGAAATCTCCCCTTAAATATTAACCATCAACCACAACATTGTAATCTGACCCACTTATAAACATTTACATCCTGCCCAGGCCATGTTACCCAATGTCTCTCTAAAATCTTCCACCTCTCAACTCATAATTCATGCCGTAATCTACAGCAACCTTAACACCCGTAACTTCACAACATCGTAACCTGACCACTATATAGACTACTCTAGCAACCCACTTCTATCTCTGAAACTTAATACACCCAAAGGGATAACCATTTACCTCCCGTCTTTAACGGACTCTCAAGAACCCCCTGTCATTATGTCTCCACTATGTTCATCAACTTACACTCCCTTACTATTGTACTGTTATCCACAGTGTCTAGTTAAACATGGATCCAATTCATGTTTACTCTCTGGGGTAATTCGTTACCCTCTTCTTTTTCTATAACCCCGCAATCCTGTGTACATCATGGTTCTATCTGTCCCCATGTAACCCATGTTTAAAACTTTCTCCTCATTTACCCCACTGCTATATTAATCTTTTCTTCTCCCATATGGCTTCTAATCCCTATATTTCCAATTAATGCTGACTTTAGTGTAACTCTAAACTTCCCCATAACCATCCATATATTTCACTACTTCATAACCATCTCAACCTCACTATGCTGATTATCACAGCAACAAAATACCCATGAACTTATTCTTCATAAAGAGAATGTGTCTCTTTATTAGCTCTCAGTAGTTTTATTAACTCTTTTCTGAACGAAGGATCCCAAATAAATGTCTCTCTTCTAGTCCCCAGTAGTTTATTACTATTTTCTGAACGAAGGACTAAAATAAAGCCCGTGTATTGTCTTTATTCTAGACAAAAACCCTGTAAATTAAACATAACTTACTTAACTACTATTTAACACACAAAACAGCGAAATAAAATCACAACTGGACATCAAACCCCCCCAAATTTTTATAACATCATTTATGTTTCCCCTCATGTCAATTAAAGGTGATGGTGATGAAGATGGTTAAAATAATACAACATACATCCTAATCTATTGTTACCTAATACTACTGGTCTCTTTTACGGACCAATAGTTTACACACAAAAGTCTACAAACACAATAATCCTATTCTAAAATAATAACAGGACCAAATCGAGCAACAAAAAAACATATTATATATGAGGCATAAAAACTAGAGTCCATAAAACAAGATAAAACAATTGTCTTCTCTCTACAGAGAAGGTTTTCTAAAAAATACAACTCCCTTCAAATTACTACACACAGTGGCCCATCAATCTTGGCCTCCCATACTAAGTAAAACATACTAAGTATTTATACAGGTCATTCTAGTATATCTATGACCGAAAAAGTAAACGGTTCACTGTTCATCTGTATATCTTTTAACTACATTCCAATTTGAATCACACCTGTTCTATCTATCTAAACAAATCAGTAATCAACATTTACCCTACCATTTATTATCTCCTAACTCCCAACAACGCATAATATCCAAAATAACCTCTTAAGTGAGCACTGTAAACTACATGGCCACTAATCCAATATTACTTCGACGTAGTAGCCAACCTCTACTTATCAACGAACTTTTGATCTGGTTTCTCTTGGAAACACGGCATTACCAACAGTAACGAAAAAAAAATTCCATCACCCCTTTTGTATCAATATTTCAAGACTACTTCTACCGTTTCGTATGCTTCTTCAGGCATCCTCCCTTTCACTTCTAACTCCTGCCATCTGCAGTACTTTCAAATATCTATCTCCTACGTCTCCTCTTCTTCAACAAGTCCAACTTTCTTTGAATAAGTGCCAATTCTACATCAATATCTTCTTCTTCGTACAACTTATTAGTTTCTTCCATACTACTACTAGACTCTGACTTTTCATCCATACTACTACTTCTTAATCATTACTGTTAACTACAGTATCTCCACCATGCTACTCCCATCGAAAGAACTTGTCTATTTATTATAGACCTCTCACCAAAACCACCAATTCCACTACCAACTTTCTCGTCTACCCGACGCAATTAATATTTCGTCCTCCTGCTTCAATACTTTCACGTCTCACCAACACTACTATAGCTATCCTCAAGTCTCTCTTAGCACTCTTACATCGTGACGACAATCAAACCGGTCACCTCCTCGGAACCCGTTCTCCAACACTCATTTAACTAACCATGTTTACCTTTGCATCTTTCATTCTTCTTGTTATTTCTCGGAACTCTTTCAGAACTGCAACCTACGCCACTTATAACCAACCGCAGACCTCTCTTTCCTCGTTTCTCAGTCTTAGGCACTCTTGCGCCATTTTCCTGTCAAGAATACTAAACATTCATAATGTTAATTCAGCATATAACTTCCATAATTTCCTTCCAAGTTCAGATATTCTACGAAAAGACATTACAATTTTCTTTCTATCTCTCGATTTTCGCATGTTCTATGTTCCACCACGATTTATCAACGTCACTTATCAACCGCTCTTCTCATATTCACACGGACAATGACACACAACCTCGCTCTCATCTCACGCCTACTCTCGCATCGCGACAACCTAACGTCTCCATACTATTATTACAACAAAATACTTTAGATGCCACCTCAACATTCTAGCAATCATTCACCACATATCTACACGTACTGATCTCCTCTACACACATTGACACAAGACATATTAATGCCACTCTTACATTCTATCTACGTATTTCAGTTAGGCGACTTCATCACACCTCTCTCCTACTTCCTTCATTACGCCGAACACCTGTCTGACTACAGTTATATTCACGTATGAACAACGCATAACCAGAGGACTTTCTCAATTCACTGTTTTCTTATATCTCTACTCCTATACGAAGGTCAGACCCTATACATGACATCTCGCAACTTATAGTGCTTTCACAGCACTATCTATTATCTTTTCAAAACAAACTTCATTCCGCTTTCTATATTTCTCCACATAATAACTCTTCTTTCTCCACAAGTACGACGTAACTCGTATTCTTCAAGTATCAACATCTACAGTCTATTTCTTTTACTCTCACGTTCAACTGGCTATTTTACACACACAGGATACTCAGTACCACCTCGGTCCATATCTCCTCACCAGACACTCTCGGTTCACCTGTCAACAATACTATTCTTTCTTCTCCAACCAACAAGCAAAACTATCTCGGACATCACGTCATAGCTCTGAGTCAAACCACTTCTAATACGAACATTCATACTTAATTTATCTCTCATCCTCTACTAATTCTCTCTACTAAGTGCTGAATCCACCCTATTTTATTCAATATACTCTCTCTACATCGTGACCAAATAGTAGATATCCTGTATTACGTAATCCACGTGGAATATCATTTGCCGTACTTCCTTATCCTCAGCACCACTATCACCTACCTTGTACCATTCTACCCCAAAAATTTCATCTGTCTATTTTAGAGTTCTTCTCCTAAACCAAAACTATTTCATTTTCCTTCTTCACCCAAGGAATTTTAAGCGTTATATAGTGTGTCCAAATTAAACCCTTCACTGTCTTTCAATACATTCACCCGTCTTTTGCTTATTATGTCTTCATCACTATCTGTTGTCAACCTGTTAAAGTACTCAGGTCTTAAGGTCATAAGGTCTTCTATTTTCCTTAAGTCACTTTCTGTCATTGAGTAAATTCCCGCTAACTGTCTACTACTATTCTTTTTCTTAAATGAGTTATTTCTATTTCCTTTATTTCTGTCGTCGGTCTGCTCACTGTTTCCTGTCAACCTTATGTAACGTTTGTACCTCCCCATCTCGTCTTCAGATGACACACTAACAACTGTTCCCTCATCAGATTCATTATAGTAGTTCACCGCAGCCACGTCGACTCTATTCTCATAGTCGCCTTTAGAACGTCTGACTTTCTTTCTCTTTCTCGGTCTTCGTCCCTTAGTCTTTCCTACTTTATTGTCATATAATCCAGTATCTACATAGTCACTAACCAAAGCTCTGTCCGTCTGTCCATCAGCAACTACTCCATATGAGGGAACATCACACCTCGATTCAGGATCTGCTCGTAGTGCAGCACTCTCATTCTCCGAATCCTCAGTAATAATATCCGTTTCAGCATCACTATAATATTTGGCTGTAGGAATATCTTCTCCATAACTTGAACTCTGGCAGCTAATATTCCTACACCATTTGGGAATTAGTTTCCTGTCTATAGCTGAAGAACTTGACATGGCACTACCTCTATTTACAACCATACTGTTTCTTTCTTCAATACTTCTTCTCTTTATCTTTCTTTCGTTCTTGGTTCTCGTATGTCTGTCTTTCTTACCTTCAACCTTGTCTCCCTTAGTCAAATGAGTTGGTTTTGACTGAATTTCTATTAAGTCAGTTTGAGTTCCCTTTGTTATCTTGCTGACTGGTTGTACCTGAGTCTGCGTACTACTTTCTACTGTCTGCGTCTGTGTCTCTCGGTTTATTTTCCTTACTAACACCGTCGTCTTCTTTTCCTGTTTAACAGTCATATTTGCAATCACCTTGGGAATAGTTGAATTTTCATTTACGTTTTCTACTTTGTTCTTTGACCCTGACTTCAAATACTGTCTCTGTCTCTTTTCAAACCAGTCGTTACGTCTTTTTCTGGCGGTTTCACTATGAGAGGGCCAGTCCCACGATTTCTTTGCAAAATTTCTCTCCCGCCCAGTACTATACCAGTTTGACCTTTCACTATTATGTCTGTTCTTCTTACTGTCTCTTACCCTATAAGCATTTGGATTTGGTTCGTCATAACCAGCCGCACACATAGACCCATATCGTCTTCTTTCTTCATTAAGCACTGGCTGTCTCTTGTTATTCCCTCTTACTCTGTTGTTCCCTTTTATCTCATTACCTCTTACATTGCTCTGTAACCAGTGTACAAAACATTCTACCTCGCTGACTGCCACCTTTAATTCTCCTAACCATGCAGTCACGTGTCCTAAGTCTCTGTTCAAGTACATTTTTACTCTTTATGCTATCTCAGCCGAAATAATTCTCACTTGTGTCGTGATGAATCTGCTTTTCTAAACCTGTGCTAAGGTGTCCTGTTCCGCCATGCTGAAATATACTAAAACAAAGCAAGCAACCAATCACACAATTACAATTTCCCAAATCCCAAACAGCCCAATTCAGTTGGTTATAATATTGTAAGATATTACATTAATCAGAGGAAGCATCAACAATATCCTGTCTGAGCATAGGAAGAATGAACCCTGTCCTCAATAAAAAACTCAAATTTGTGGCAATCAGAAGGTTCCTTGTAGATATTTGTTTCTTAAACCACAATAATGTCCTGTACTCCACTCTAATTAATAAATTCGGAACCTCACGGGAGACCTCGAAATACACAACTTTTACTCCGAGTCTATTTCCTTAATTAATCCGTCATCTTCTTTTACCAACTTACGGATTCAGTTCAACCAACCAGAGCCCGCATCAAGTGAAAGTCTCGGAATTCAGGTGGTGGAGTTCAGATATCACTTCTCTTCCCTCAGGTAATTTCGTCCTTCTCGTGGGCTGCCAGAAAATTTTCAACCCCTGGTTGGGTCACATCTCATGGGCTGCCAGACAATCTTCGACCCCCTGGTTGGGTCCCTTCCTTGATTCTCAAGTGGGTACTTCATCGTCGTATGGAATGGGTCATAGGAATAACGAGGCCCAAAAATGGATCAGGTGTGTTTGGGTCATAGGAATGACAAGGCCCAGAAATGGATTAGGTGTGTTTGGGTCATAGGAATGACAAGGCCCAAAAATGGATCAGTATCAATCAGCCAACGGCTAGTGATGAGCTGACCTTGAACGAGTTCTGACTTCCGATAAAATCTTGAAAGTGGCAAGGTTCAGGCAACGGCCAGGTTAGGCCCCTTATAAATGATACGATTCAAATGTTCAGCCACGGCTCCAGGAAACCCTTCTTGTCCTGGCAGTTTTGTCTGGATTCTTTAGTACTTCGCCGTGGTAGGCCATTATCTTCATAATTTGTCTTACAGCATGCCGCCAGTGGATAGTTGTTGTTGGCCGGCCTAGATCAACCTCAGATTCTCGGTCCACGGCACCATTTATTACTTCTGTAGCAGTGTCAAATGAAGTAACAAGACTTGATCTGTACTAAAACTTCATACTTTATTCTCAAGATGACAAGCCGTGTCTTCTCAGCTGGACTATCGGATGTTGACTAACCTTAACAACATAATACGTCACGATTGAGCATCTCCCACCCCTTTCAGTCTCAACGCTCAATCGTGCTGTATCGGTGTTTCCCACTAGATCCTAATTATACCCAATACTGTTACACATTGGACATTGAACATTGGACATTGAACATTGGACATTGAACATTGGACATTGGACATTGGACATTGGACATTGGGCTGGAGCCTTTCTTAAAGACATGCATGGGTTGTCCGAATGCTTTCTTTTGTTTGGTTGGCAAGGCACAGAACTCTGCGCGTCTGTTCACAATGAAAGACCTAAAACCATGTAGAGCAGGGGTGGGTAAACTTTTCCATTTTGTTTACAGCAACCTATCACAATAAGTAATTATTAATTATTCATAGGTTATTACCAGTATAAATAACTAATTATTGCAATTTTATTTTACTTATACACTTATACATTATATTTGATAATATGGAGAAAAACGTTTACTAATTTGTTAACACGATTTTACAACTTCAAACTTGTTATTATAACAAATATTCTTTATTATCTATTAATGGCTTTAATTTAGACACACAGCGACTACATTGTCACTACAGTTGTTGATTTCTAATGAGATGTATGTAATTGCTTGCAATTTTTCACAATATTCTTGAAATCTGGAGCAAGTTTACTTGTTGAAATTCGCATGACAGCATGCAAGTTGCAGTCCGACAATAAAGACCTATTCTTAGATTTGTTGATCTTCAAGCAAGAGAATGCTTGTTCGCAAATGTATGTTGATCCACATAATGATAAAAGTTTAGCTTAAAAGTTTTTCAAGTTGGGAAATGATTCTTGTCATAAAGATCCATAGAAATCCAGCAAACCATCTGTCTTGAATTTCTCTTTCAGGTCATGATCTGCTTGTAAGTCAAGCAGCTCCAACTGTATGTCCTCTGTGGCTGTATCACTAAAAGGTGATCTGAGAATATTGAACTATTGCTCTAATTTCTTAAAATCTTGGAATCTCCATCCAAATTCTTCAATCAATGCATCTAATTGGGCATTGTATTTTTCAGTCATTTTATCAGAAATGGTTTCTTGTTTCAGCAAAGGGAAGTGACAAAATTCTTTTTTCACTTGCTTGTCTGGAGAACATTGAGAGTTTTGCCTGAAATGATTTCACATATACATACAATTCATTTGCAAACACACCATTGCCCCGAAGTTTGTCATTCAGTTTATTTAACTTTTCCATAATTTCAATGGCAGACTGCCACTCTTTATTGACAATGTTAGTATTAAAGTCACATGCAATGCCCTTCATCTCTAGGAACATCACTATTTCTTCACTGAGTTCCCACACTCACCTCAACACCTTGCCGAGACTCAGCCATCGAACATTGGTGTGGTTCAGGACATCGGAATGGTCAGTTTCTAAATCGTCAAGTAATGACTTGAACTGTCTGTGATTAAGTCCTCTTGATCTGATGAGGTTGATGACACTGACAACTGGGTCAATAACATACTTGATATTCAAAACAGTTTTACACAGACTTTCTTGATGAATCACACCGTGAAGTGGTAATAATGTGTGGTCTGGATATTCTGCTTTAATCTTATCACTTATCAACTTTACCAGACCTACATTTTTTCCAGTCAAAGCACGAGCTCCGTCAGTTGTAACACTTGCCATCTTGTTCCAAACTAACCAAGTTCTTTCAATACAGTTAGTAACAGCATTGAATATATCATGGCCTGTGGTTGTGTCTTTGAGTGACTCAACACTCAGTAACTCTTCACTGAGTTTGAAAGAAGTGTTTATTCCACGTATAAATATCAAGTCGCTTAAAAAAAGTCGCTTAACAGTCGACAGGGTCGACTTTATTGCACCGGGTTTTATCCCGTATGACTCGGTCTCTTTCCGCAGCGCGGAAAGCGTCGCACAAAGCACGAACTCCGTAGCTCTAGCGACGACCCACAGGAGTCTCCGAAAAATTTAACTCGTGAACCGAAGGACGCGGCCTGGAATCGAACCCACAACCTTCGGAGCCCGAGTTAAACGGCTTGACCACTTCGCCACGAAGAATCCCACGTATAAACATCAATAATTGGGCAGTATCATGTACATCGGTACTCTCATCCAATGCAAGAGAGTACCACAAAAATTGTTTACTTGCATTTTGAAGTTTATGCATCAAATTGTCACTGATCTTGTCATCACGTCTGACCATAGTTCTCCTTGATAAAGTAATGTTGTCAAATCTGTTGGTTTTTTTTTTGTTTGTTCTGGACACATAATGTTTGCTGCATCTAGCAAACATTCCTTGATGAACTCGCCATCAGAAAATGGCTTGTTCTGTTTTACAATTCTGTGTGACAGCACAAGACTAGCTTCAGCTGCAGCATCTTGAATTGAAGACTGTTTAGTGAAAACAGTTTGCTGTTTCTTCATTTTTTTTACCAACTCAAGGCTTCCTTCTCTTCGTTCGTTAAATTGTATCCGAAATCGGAATGTTTTGTTTGATAATGTCTTTTTAAATTGTACTCCTTGAAGACAGCCACTGACTCACGACACAAGCAAACTGATTTGCTACCAACTTTTATAAAACAGTACTCAGTTATCCATTCATCATTAAAAACACGGCATTCATCTTCAATCTTACGTTTGTTATTGACACTCATCATAACAATACATGAAATTCTGTAAAATTCAACAAAATAACTTAAAAACGAATTTACAATTTTTAATTCTAAATGCCCTCACGGGCCGCATAAAATCACTTGGCGGGCCGCATGCGGCCCGCGGGCCGTAGTTTGCCCACCCCTGATGTAGAGGAAACAACTGGGACCAGTCCAAGCCCGTCCCCGTGTTGTACTCCTTAGATGAGAAGCACCGTACTGATCTGTCACACCCCGCTGGTTTCAGGGTTCGCAGAGCTGCCCAGATCAGTCTCTGTGAAAGACGACACTTTGGTACGGGGTCGGCAGAAACGTCTCTACACCAACAGCATTCCTAAAGCAAGTCACTGGGCTCAGGTGACCTGAGGGTCAATGCATCGGGCTCAAGTGCTGCAACTCACGGTCCCCCAGGACATTCCAACCAACTTACCATCTTTATCATCATCCAGTGCCCTGTCAGCTGGAGTGGGCGATCATGCGTTCCACTAATTGCGATCTCCGACGGCATGGATTAATTCGTGTGTTGACTCCCTTCCGTGCCTTGACACAAGACTGTCAAGTGTCTTCACCCGCTGCTTTCCTCTGTCTCTCTTTTCGCAAATCTTTCCGGTTGTCACGACATGTTCCTGTTTTTGTCTTCTCATAACGTGGCCAAAAAACGATGACTGTTTCTTTCTAATGTTTGTGATAAGTTGTCTTTGCGACTTAGCTTCCCTCAAAATGTCCAGATTCCTAATTTAGACTGTCCAATTAACTTTCAGCATTCTTCTATAACACCACATCACCAAGGCTTTCTTGGATTTCTTCACTTGTTTACTAATTGTCCCGGATTCGCAGCCGTATGTTAAAATTGGTTCTGTGTAACATGCACGAACTCTCTTTCTAACTTTCAAAGACAAAGCCTTATTGCACAAAACGTTCATCATTACACGCTTATAATACTTGCTGAGGAAGAATGACCACTTAGCATTTTGCAATGACGTAGATTATATCAAGAAGTAATATATATGATTCATAAGCTACATTTTTTTAAAATGTTAGTTGCATGTCCTTTACATGGACATGGGTTGCAATCAACCCCAGCATTTATTGGCTGCTTGTGATTTACTAGCAATGTTAGTTCAAAAGTTTGCTATTGCTTTCCGAACAGCCAACCCCTCATACTGTTGAAATCAACTCTCGGCGGTCTGCCTCCAAATGACCCGCACCTGATTTCGAACCCTCGGCTCGGTTATGTCGGGCAATTGTGTCAACGCAGATAATTAAGCCACGGTAATAGTTATTACATATGTTAATGTCAGCTCTACCTGTCATCTACTGCCTATAGTACCTTGCGGTTTAGGATAGCGGGTCTTGAGCCCGAAGATTTTAGGCCGCCTGGCTAGTACAGTCGCTGCGAACTGTGCGGCTTAGGATTTTCTGTTTGCCCCTGTCAGAAACAAATACACACCCTTATCGAGGATTCGAACCCGTGTCTACCGAAGGAGAACCCGACATTTTTTCCTCTGCTACCCGCTCCTAGTCAACTTTACCAATTATCCTAATGAAGATTTTTTTTTTTTTTTTAAACACGGAGATGACTATATTGGGTAACATTTTTACCAATGCACTTTAGACTCTTTGAGGAGTCCAGTGCCATTACCATAATTGGTCCCTTTCCTGAGGTCACTGCTAAACACGTCAAGTGCTCTTACAGCGGTAGTCAGTTTCCTATGATGTTACCAGGAATATCACTACGTGGGAAGCAGTATTTCTGTTTCAACTTCTCTGCTAAATGTTGTTTTCTTTACGTACAAGCTTTATTGGGATTAAGGGATGTGAAGGCACAGTAGTCAGCACATATGCTTAAAAGGAACTGGCTTATTTTGTTTAAGAAAACAAAATGGGTGAATATGCCTTAGTTTATTTAACTGAAAAACTATTATATCTACAAATGAAGCTGTGGTATTTAGTGAACAGGCATACTAACACAGTTATCCTGGGTTTCGTTGCTAGTAGTGCATGGTTGAATGTATTCAGACTAGCGGTCTCCCTGGCCTAGGTGTTAACATCTTTCTCTGTAATCCTGTATATTCTCGTAACGCAGCTGCGCGAGAATCAGCAGCGGTTCGAGCCGCGTTGGTAACTTACGGGGGTATGTGAGCCGGTCGCTCAGAAAGCAATGGCAAACTACTGAGCGTAATCTTGCCTAGTACATCAACAGCAGCTGACAGATGCTGGTGTTGACTGCAACGTCCTGTAAGGGATATGCAACATAAAAAAGCATGACATTGAGTCCGCAGAGAATTTTACAATGGACACATGTTAATGTGTTGTTATTTTTGTTTGTTGATGATGGTTATCTGTGGCCGCTCCAAACATGTGTGGACTGAATGGTTCGATGTACAGTGTGTTGGGTCTGCCCAGTGTCGTAATTGATCCAAGATAATTTATTTGTCTGGGGCTGGCTATATCTGGCCCTTCCCACATAACTTTGTAATTTACTGATTACTGAAATCTTTGGCGAAGAGGTTACGGACGCAGTTCGTAATTCCGCATACCGTTTTCTAAACATATATGCGGGCGATTTGGCAGCAGACCGCCTTGTGTTGGTTTGTTACGAAATGGTAAGGGAACCGGTCGTTCACAAAGCAATGTCAAACTACTAAGCGTAAACTTGCCAAGAAATCACAAACAGCAAAGAAATGCTGGGGTTGGCTACGACATCCTGTAAAGGATATACAACTAACGTAGCTTAACTGACATCTTGCTATGCTCCTCCCACTCGCTAATGTACTGTATTCTTTCACTTCCAGTTGGGTTCACTCTACCCTCACGGCCTCAATGTCCAACACAGTTTCATCTAACTTTAAACGCCTCATCATTATTTGTGCTATCCCCGCATTTAACTATCCCCGCATTTGTATCGTCCACTAAAAAAGTGAGTTGCATATCCTTTACAGAACGTCGCAGTTCTCCCCATCATTATTTGTGCTGTTTGTGATTTATTGGCAAGTTTGCGTTCAGTGGTTTTTCATTGCTTTCTGAGCGACCGGCACTCTTACTATTTTATGAAAACAAACACAGGGCGGTCTGCCTCCAAATCGCTCGCAGCTGCGTTTCGAGAACTGGATGCGTAATTGCTAACTGCGTCCATGACACCTTCGCCACAGAGCCGGCTATAGTGCTCTACTAACCCCTATAGTGCTCTACTAATCCCTATTTAGACCTGCTGGGGCGACCATCCCCAACCCAGCGTGTCCACAGGTGGCGGATCGTGGAACGACCTCTAGATATAGAGGTTAGCTGCGAATACTCAATAAGCAGCCGCGGACCAACTGGCGGTGGGCACAGAGAGCGAGGCAGGACCTCAGGGTGGGATCTGAGTTCCTTAGAAAATGCCTCATATGCTCGGAGACGAGCCTGCCAAGCGAGTCAGGGGCACTCTAACCTCTCCCCAGGGTAGGTGGAACCTGTTAGCATTGGACAGCAGTCCATCCAGGAGACGGAAAACTCCAAATATAAACCCCCAAGTTCAAGGTGGACCAGCGTGCTGAGGAACTGGATGGCCATGGGTAAACTGGTCGTGAACGTTGGACGTCTGGCAGGCGTGCGGGGCGGCACCAGGCGTTTGGACTCCTGCGGGACATCCCCTGCCTCTTCCCTAGCAAGCAGCAATGCTAGGGCGACCGTTTATTTCCTGCAATATCCAAACTTTGCTTATGGAATTAATTCAACACGGGAATCGTCGTCGGAGCTACGGAGCACGTGCTCTGCGCTTAACACATCTTTCAGAAGCTAGCGAAGAGAGAGTAAGGAGGAGAAGACGAGGAAATGGCGTGAGAAGAAGACATAGAAATAGGAGGGCAGGCGCCGAGAGAACAAGACGAAAAGTGGAAAGACTAGGTTTCAACCATGTAAGAGTGGGATACTAAAATTGTCGTAGTGCCAGGCAAAGAGGTCCTGTATTGGAGAGGCTTATATATGATTTTGATGTCCTCATGCTCCAGGAGCTAAATACAGACAAATACCATTGCCCTGGGTACGCCAGTTATATAAACCCTACTGGGCAGAAGAGACATGGGCAAGGTCTGCTGGTGAAGAAAGGAGTGAAGCATGTGGTACTTGACTTGAGCCAGTGGAATCATAGTGCAAGAGAGGTCCAGGGTATACAAATGGAGATTGGTGGCTTAAGTTGGAACATTATAAATGTATATGCTACAGTGAACTGTTTCGTCAGAATAGAACACTGGGACTGGATTAAGGAATTGGAGGAATTACCAGGTGATAGGCTACTCATATATGGAGACTTCAATGCGAGGAGCAGAGATTGGGACAGTAGTGGAGAAAACCGACAGGGAATTGCCCTTGTGGATGCCATGGTGGACTTCGATGTTGTCTGCATAAATGATGGTGGGCCGACTAGAATGGCAATGAGGCCTGGCGATGCAGACACAGCTATTGACTTGGCACTTGTCTCCCAGTCATCAGTCCTTGATGTAAAGTGGACTGTTTTGAATGACCATGGGAGTGATCACTTGCCATGCTCAGTCCTGATCTCTAAAGCCAGGAAAGTTAAGGCTGGGAGAGCGCGCAAGACCTTCCGGTATGAGTGGACCGATAGCCTTCTTGGACGCCTCAGACAGTGGGCTTGCAACAGGAATGTTAAAACTCCTTTTTTGCAACCCCCATGGTGGACCCCAGAAGTAGACCAGGCTTGGAAAGCAAAGAGAGCTGCAGTGAAGCAGCTAAGGAAAGTGCGACAGACACCCAGAAGCTCACGAGAGGAAGTGGACACCGCGGAAAATTTCAAGAAAGACAAGGTGGAGGTCTTCAAGCGCTGTGCTGCAGAGGCCAAAAACGCAAAATGGGAATGTTTCATGAAGGAGATTGGAGGTGATAAAACACTGCGAAAATTCTAGAAACAGCACAGACAAATGCAAAGAAAAGATCGGCCTATGACAGTGGGAACAATTGATAGAGATGATGGTGTGCGCGTGACAACAGACAAAGAGAAAGGGGAGGCGTTTCTCCAGAGATTTTTAGAGTAGACCAATCATAATGATGCGGACACCAGAGATGCAGTTAGAGAGGAATTATCTGGCACCATGAAGAATATGCATTATGAAGACATCATACGGGTTGAAGATGTTAAACATATTTTGAAAAAGGCAAACGACACGGCACCAGGGCCCGATGGGGTTAGGTATGGCCACATGAAGGGTTTGAGCGAAGCAGACCTGGAGGAGATGACCGACTGCTTTAACCAGTGCATTAGGACAGCATCAGTACCGCAGGATTGGGTGCACAGCTAGCTCATCCCTCTCCCAAAACCATTCAAGGATCAGTCAAAGCTTAGCGGCTTTAGAATCATCACCCTTCAAAATACATTTGGGGAAGTTCTAGAGAAGTCGCTGTCAAGCTGCAAGAGTTCTTGGAAAGGGGGAAGCTTCTTCCAAGAGGCCTGGGGAGCTACAGGCCAGGAAGAGATACCTGGTCAAATGCAGCCACTTTTGCCTTTGATGTTCATGAGGGGTTCCAGAATAGACAGGAAACGATGGCGGTAGCGCTTGATCTCGAGGATGCAAACAACAGAGTTCGATATGATATTTTGATGACCGTACTGATGGAGAAGGGGGTCAACCCCTGGTTGATGAACTGGATAGCAGCCATCCTACATTCTCGCCGGGTTGCTCTCCGTCTGGGTGCATGGTCCTCAGAGCCACATATTTTAACCCCGGGACTGCCACAGGGATCAGCAATCTCACCAGTGCTCTTTAATGTGTATACGAGCAAGATTGCAAACCTAGAAGCACCAGGGGTTGGAAGGATACTAACATTTGCAGATGATATTCTTGCATATAGGCAGGGGAGAGATAGGGAGCAAACAACCCAGGAGCTACAGGCAACAGTAGATAATGTGATTGACTGGTGCACTGAAATGAGTGCTGTCATCCATCCAGAAAAGGCAGCTGTTTTGTGGTGCTCTCTGGACAACAGGATTGTAAGAGCTGATGTCCCAAGCCTCACGATAGATGGTAGAAGCGTCAACAGAGAGAACAAACTGAAGTATCTGGGAATCACATTTGACAGGAGCCTGTCCTTCAAGGACCATGTGGAGACGGTTGTGATAAGGTCTCAAAAGGGACTCAATGCACTTAAAACTATGGCTGCAATGGACACAAAGCAGAGAATGCTTTTCACACTATACCAGCACTTGATCCTCTCAGTGATTGATTATGGACTAGGACTGGTCACTGTCTCAAAGAGTCAGCTGGTGAAATTAGAGCGCATACAGAACGAAGCGATGCGAGTCATTCTGGGATGCATCAGAGACACCCCAGTTGTGTGTATGCGTTACATCCTTGCTTTGCCGACTGTTGCAGGTAGACTCAATGTGATGCAGGCGAAGGCATACCCCAGAGTAGCTGCAGACACAGATCACCCGTTGCATGAGGCGCTGGACGCCGTTAAGGGTCAGTGACTGATAAGAGGGAAATCATGGATGGCTCAGGCGGAGGATACGATCAGGCAGGTGTGCCCCTTGGAGAACATTAGGAGAGGAGAAGAGTGGGTCAGAGTGTCAGCGGAGCAGTCAGACTTGTGCAGAGTTATAATCACATTGAGCCGGGAGTGCAGGGAGTGGCCAGCAGGGGCCACGGAAGTGGAAATCCAGCAACTAATTCAGGATAATGCTCGCTCAGGTGATATGATTATCTACACAGATGGGTCGGCGTTGAGAGGTAGGAGAAGTGCCTGGGGGTTCATAGCAAAAGCCAATGGTCGACGTTTGATGCAGGAGAGCCTGGCATATGATACCACAACATCTAGCTTAAGAATGGAGGTGGAGGCGGTCAGTGCAGCTTTCTGCTGGATGGAGAATACGACACACGCACGCACACACACACACACACACACACACACACACATATATATATATATATATATATATATATATATATATATATATATATATATATATATATATCCATCGTGATTGTAACCGACTCAGAAAGCATGCTGAGTAGGGTGAAGACAGGCAAGCTTCGTGCAGAGTGGCTTGCTTCGCTTCGGAAGTCACGGGTGACAAGCATCGTCTGGATCTTTTCTCCGGGTCATGCTGGGGAATGAACAGGCGGACAGATTGGCTGGCTCGGCAAAACTTGGTGGAGTATTGATGCATGACAAAGCAGATGTGGTTGCGACCTTGTGGGAGCATGTGTACACCTCGGAGGAGCAAATGGATCACCATGGTCTGGCAAGAATGCGACAGCGATGGGTGACGAGGGGATCTGGCCGCCGATCAACGCTCAGAGGAAAGGCGAGACGGACATATAATCAGATTGCTACTGGTATTATTAGTGTTGGAACTCTTCGCTGGCTGCTGAGGATGGGGACCGAGCGCTTATGGGAATGCCCCGAATGCTGTGATGTCGGTTCCTAAATCAATCAATCAATCATTTAGACCTTTCGTTTACTTGGGCGTTCCTCCCCCCCCCCCTTCCCCACCGGGAGGCTAAGCCAATCACTGAGCTTCGTTCTGGCCTTATTGGCCTTCAGTCCAGTGGCTGCCTGAACCACCACACATCTGGTTAATTCCATCCACTGATAGTTACTCAGCCGGCTTCGTGGCTTAGAGGTTATGACTTTTCTCCGTAATCTCGTATACTCTTGTTGGTAACGTGATGACGGTGAGAATCAAAGTGGTTCGAATCGCATCGGTAACTTACGGGGTATGTGAGCCGGCCGCTCAGAAAGCAATGGCAAACTGAGTGTAATCTTGCCAAGAAATCAACATACAGCTGAAAGATGCTGGTGGATATGCAAAAAAAAAAAAAAAAAAAAAAAAGATAGTTACTCAAAGACGTTTTCAGCCGTACAAGGATACAGATAAGTAACTTTAAAATTTTCATGTAGTGTTTCTCGTGTAGTGTGTCGGTTTATGTTTATTTGTTCTGTGCTGACGAAGGCTTTGGCCGCAGCGTCCATTTTGTTAATTATAATCGTGTTCTAGTAAAGCTAACAATCTACTTCTCGTTTTTCGGTGATTCATTTATTGCCTTCATTCTTTCAGTAAAGGCACAGGGATCATTTACACGCCTTGAGGTATACTGAGTATATTATATACAAACATGCGGGCACGCGCGCAGGCACACATACACACACACACAAACACACGTGTGTGTCGGCGTGGCCGAGAGGTTTACCACACTGCTAAACATTCATGTGAGGTTCATTCCAGACACACCGGTCAGTTGGATTTTACGTTGGACTTCTAGTTCAGAGAGGCATGGAAACCTACTGAACGTAAGGTTGCCTAGAAAATCATCCTGGGGTTGATCGCAACGTCTTGCAGCGGACATACACCATTAAGATATATGTGAGTGTGTGTGTGTGAGTGAGTATGAGTGAGTGTGTGTGTGTGTGTGTGTACACACACACAGTTCCAGTTTTTTTTTTCCTCATTAGCCATATAGCTAAAAATTATGACTGCTTCATTCTGATGTTTGTGAAAAGTTGTCTTTGTGACTAGCTTTTTTCAAAGTGTCCAGATTGCTCATTTTGGCTGTCCAATTAATTTTCAGCATTCTTTTATGAAACCACATCTCCAAGGCTTCCATGGATTATTTCACCCGTTTATTAATTGCCCATGATTTGCAGCCATATGTTAAAAGTGGTTCTTTGTAACATGCAAGAACTCTTGTTCTAACTTTCAAGGACAAAGACTTATTGCATAACATGTTTGTCATTTGATAGAATGCAGTTTTTGCTTGTCTGTGATGCATCTTCCATCTGATGTTATCTATGTGTCGAGATATCTGAACTTCTGTACTTGCCCCAAATTAACGTCATTTACTTTAACTGCACATTTAGCCACAATCTGTTTCTTTGATATCACCATAACTTCTCTCTTTCTATTATTCAAGCTAAGGCCCAATATTTCACAAGAAATTTCTCACAAACTGGAATTCCAGATCATCTAAACAACCCCACAAGGGCACAAAAACAGTGTCTACTCCTAATTGAATTCAAATATGTTGGAAACACAATTTCTTTTATTGCTTATCAGACAAGGTTTATTTGGTCTATTAATTCATCAAAACAGTGACAAATATCAATGCTTACTAACAGATCTGTGTTCATCTTTCACAACAGACTACAAATGCCAATCACACTGTTGCCAACAACATTATATCCACATCCTGTTCTTGCCAAGAACATATGACTTCCTGTATCTTGTTTTGGCCAAGAACACATTAGTTTATGTCTGCTGGTCTTGATAAAATTGTTCTTCCTTTATCCTGTCATTGCCTATTAAATATGTTATATTCTAAGAAGATACCCCATGAATGCCATTCTTGATAAAAGCATAATACTTCATGTATCCTATTGCTGACATTACCTCCTGTATCCAGCTTCTGTCATGAACATAGCTCCAACATCTAGCTTCTGACAGGAATATATTATATCCAGCTTCTGACAGGAATATATTACTTCACATACCAGTTTATAGCAGGAACATATTATCTCCTATAATCAGTTTCTAACAGGAACATATTATCTCCTATATCCAGTTTCTGACAGGAACATATTATATCCAGCTTCTGTCATTAACATAACTCCAATATCCAGCTTCTGACAGGAACTTATTATATCCAGCTTCTGACAGGAACATATTATATCCAGCTTCTGATAGGAACATATTATCCCCTACCCTATATCCAGCTTCTGACAGGAAGATATTACTTCATATACCAGTTTATAACAGGAACATATTATCTCCTATATTCAGTTTCTAACAGGAACATATTATCTCCTATATCCAGTTTCTTACAGGAACATATCTCCTATATCCAGTTCTGACAGGAACATATTATCTCCTATATCCAGCTTCTGACAGGAACATATTATATCCATTATGCAGCTTCTGACAAGGAACATATTATTTCCCATATCCAGCTTCTGCCAGCAACCTATTATCCCCTATATCCAGCTTCTGATAGGATCCCCTATATCCAGCTTCTGACAGGAACATATTACTTCATGTAACCAGCTTCTGACAGGAACCTATTATCTCCTATATCCAGCTTCTGACAGGAACCTATTATCCCCTATATCCAGCTTCTGATAGGAACATATTCTCCCCTATACCCAGCTTCTGACGGGAACATATTATCTCTTATATCCAGCTTCTGACAGAAACATATTATCCCCTATATCCAGCTTCTGACATGAACATTTATCCCCTACCCTATATCCAGCTTCTGACATGAACATTTATCCCCTATCCTATATCCAGCTTCTGATAGGAACATATTATCCCCTACCCTATATCCAGCTTCTGACAGGAAGATATTACTTCATATACCAGTTTATAACAGGAACATATTATCTCCTACATCCAGCTTCTGACAGGAACATATTAACTCCTATATTCAGCTTCTGGTGAAAACATATGTTCCAACTCACACCTTGCATGAATAAACTACTGATTGCTACAGGAATCCTGGGGTGCACTATTTGTGTGGTGTATAATAAAGGTAATTTACTTAATGTAATAACATTAGCAGATATCTTAAAATGGTACATGGTTAAGCATCGTCAACCTGCTGAACTCTACACAGCTTCAAAAATCACAAATGCTCAAAACTCAAGCAGATCTAAACATAATAATCCCAGCAAGTTCAGTCAAAGGTGATCGATGGTAGGTAGATACTACAGCAGGGCTGTCAGGGGACATAACTTTGTACACACTGATGAGATGGGCCTGACTTGCTCCCTGCCTTTTCATCCCAGACATACCTCTCGTAGCCAGTTTATGAGGCTGGGTTAAACCTAGGGAATGTGGGCTAGGGTGTTTCCAGTCTAGAACAAATGGTTAAACGAGGAGGGGGAGAAGGTATTTCCAGTTTAGAACATCTGAACTGCAGGTTAAACCTTGGGTGGATTTTCAGTCTAGAACATATCTGAACTGCAAGTTCCCCTGGGCCTCCAGCTAAAGTAGTATCCCCAAGCTACCCAGGATACTAATGACCTCAGACCCACTAGTTAATATTCACAACACAGAGGAATGAACAATATAACCACAATCCAATAGCGAAGGTGGCATAGTGATTAGTGAACTTGCCTACCAACAGAAGCGGTTCCGGTTCTTTCCTTTAGTAGTGGCAGGATTTGGTTCCCTGGCTGGTTTGACTCAGATGGTGACCCAGTCACATTAGACTGGTACAGTACTGGTTTTATAATTTGTTGGACAGTCTGGGATATTGTTAGATGCTTTATTCATCCCAACTCTGTGTTACCAAAGCCAGGCATGGAGAATTCTAGAAACACACAGGTGTAAATTAACATCATTTGAGATGAGATGTGTGAGAAATGCAGTTGGAAAACAAGAAGAGATAGAGAGACAAATGAGAAACTAAGTAAAAGCGTGGGGATGCCACCAGTTATTGACTTTATATTATACATACTTTATTGTACATTATATTGTACATACATCCCTCAGGCATCCAAGAATAAATGATTCAGATATTTAGTTAGAATGGAACAAGATCAACCAGCTGCCAGCGCATTCCATAAGAGAACATCTGGGTACTAGATGAGAGGATGATCCAGGAAGGGTAGATGGAGTAAAAGAGACATTGAAGAAATCAAATATTATATTAGTGCAAGCAACGCCACAAGTGAAAAATGGAAAATCACTCCCACCCCCTCTCTGTGAATCTTCACAATACAAGCAGTAGGACAACAGAAAGAGACGTCTGGGACAGTGTCAGCATGGGAAGAAAGAAAACTGATCAATCTACCGAAGACTGAACACTTCACATCCCTCAGGCAACATATGCCATAGAATGAGCTTGACCTTTAACTACACATCATGTACTTGTCTAATTATGTCCACCAGTGAATATAGAATGTAACTAAATCTTCTTCCACCATTAACCACAGTGCTTACAATAAGTATATCAAAATGATAAGCAAGACAGTGATATGTATGTACAAGAACAAAATCATAGAAAAACTATTTTGCTACAGTATATTTTGAATTCTTCTTCGTTCATCCGGAGTTTTTTTCCAGACGTGATTGCATTGTGCCTGTTTACAGCAGAGCTGCGTTCTTGCGCCGTTAGGCCGACACATCCGACTTCTGCGGGCATTTGTTGACCGGGTTAACCTTCCCGGCTTATATTTTGAATTCAAAATCACATTCACTAAATTGGTTCCAATTTTAGGAATTATATACAGTTTTTCTGCTAATGATAAGCATCAAAAAAACTATACAAACATTCAGAAAACCTATCACTCACATGATACTGCTATAGAACAAACGAAAGTGCAGGGGTTTTACCATTGTAAAACTGGGAGGAAATCAATCCAGCTATATGTACAAGATAGCCGCCAGACATTTAACTCATATCAGCTTTAAACATGCATACCTGTGACAATGTGGCTTCATCAATACAAAACAACCAACCATCTTCTTAATGAATGCCCTATGCTTTGAGACATCAGGGGTACATAAGGGTTATTCCAAAATCAACTGCCAATTGGCTGGTAACAATTTAAACAAATTGACAATAACATCTAAATACATACAAAAGTTTCATACATCACTGCATTACTTTTCCACATAGTCACCACCTAAATTCAGGCACTTGTCATACCGTGGCAGGGAGATTTTGTAACTCCTCATCAAGGAATGCACCTTTGAGAACATCAGTCAGTTGCTTTGGTACCCACCGTGAACAGAATTTGTGGTAACCTTACCTCTCTGTCACAAATTGAAACAGACTAGTCTAGAAATTTGTGGAAATTCTGTAGAAAGATCTGAAATCGTGAAAAAGTGCTTTTCCACTATGACTTGATCGACTATTCATTTGTCACACATTAATGTTGCCCTTGTCTAACCTCATCACGCACATCTTTACGACCATCTCTGAATTTCCTGCACCAATCCCTCACAGAACTATCACTCATAACGTTATCACTGTACACATAACACAATCGACGATGAATCTCTGCCCATTTTGACCTTCTGCTTGAAGAAAACTAATCAGACTGCAAATTTTACAGCTGACGGGAAAGACAATAACAGTGTCCATGATTATTTGTTCAGGATTCGTGAACCACTGAACAAATGCAACTGTAGGTGGATGTGTGGTAAACTAAAAGACTACTGAATGATGCATGGTAAACTAAAAGACTACTGAATGATGCAAGCAATTAACGGGGTGGCTATGACAACCAGTTTATTTTTACCAGCCAATCTGAGGTTGCTTTTGAAATAGCCCTTGTATCTACAAGTCTCCAACATTTTCAAACACACTAGACTGGTACATGCCCTACTAAAGCAAGTCAGTATCTTCTTAAGAATAGCACTGAGCTGCTAAGAATACAGAATTCATTAGTTTTGGAAAAGCAATAAATAAACAGCTAGGAACTTTGTAGACAACAGTGTATGTCATGACTGGAAGGAACCACCAATTTATTTGTAACCTTTCTATAGCTTTTCAATAAAGATTCTTTCCCTACATATATCTGGCCTCGCACCTTACCATCTTGACAGACGATAATTTGCTACATTGTGCTTCACAAAGGCATAATAACTATAACCCATGTCAGGAGCGAATGTGACTGATCAGACTAATTTGTGTGGTAAATGTTCATCCACAATGGATACATGTAAACACATGGTTTTTTCCACCATCACGCACCATCTGATGTCTCACACATTCAGTGTGTGACCTAACTGCAATAATTTTCTCCTTTGTCTTTATTCCATTTGTGATCTTTGTCCTCCATGCAACATTCTCAGTGGTGACTTGCTCCCAAGGTGCAATATCAATGCCTGCATAAATCATGTCCCGCTTACACACATTTTCATACCATTGTAGTACTCTGTGATAAAAGATCTCAGGGTTGTACTCTACTAAAGGTGATAAAAGATTTCAGGGTTGTACTCTACTAAAGTGTTAACAGGTTTCAGGGTTGGACTCTACTAAAGGTGGTAAAAGATTTTAGGGTTGGACTCTACTAAAGGTGGCAAAAGATTTCAGGGTTGGACTCTACTAAAGCACTGATATAAAACTGTAGCAAATGTGGACACTGACTCTGAGACATAACATACATGTGGAGGTTCGGAAGCAAGTATGGAGAATGCTAGCAACAGCCATTAACGTAACCTAACCAGCCAAACTGGCCACATGCCAGGTTAAACTGGATTCCAATTGACAAGTAAACTTAGAGGGTCAGCATGGATGAATGAATAAGAGTGCTCACTCTTAACTTTTTGGTGTGCTGATGGCGCGGTAACGCGTTCAACCCCAACAAGGGTGAGTTGGACTAAAATGTTGACTCCTCATCCTTGACTTGGGGATGTAAATTACAAGTGCCCTAGAAGGTAGAGTGGGTTAGCCTGATGATGAGGGACACTGGTAATAGAGAAACATAGCCCGCATGCAATAAACAGTCCAGTATGGATTATACTTGAGCTAAAAGATAGTGAACAAGAAAAACCAAAAGCAGACAAATCAACTCCCATAGTCTAGGTAAATTAATCTTCCATCCACTGTGGGGTGAGCGGTAGCAGCTGCAGTGTAGTGGATAGCATGCTTGCCTGCCGGCCCAGAGTCCATGTCTTAGAAACCCCATCCAGGTGGATCTTTTTCAATTGACCTGGGCTCAAATGGGTACCAGGAAATGTTCTGGATGGTAAAAGTGGCAGTGAGATACTTAACATGTGACACATCAAGTGCCGATTGGTCTATACAAACATGGGACTAGCACCATATATCCGCCGGTCTCCGTGGCGAAGGAGTTACGGACGCAGTTCATGATCCCGTATACCCACATATGAAACACAGCTGTGCTTCATTTAGCTGCAGACTGCTTTGCGCTGGTTTTTTATCAAATGGCATGGGTGCTGGTCGTTCAAAAAGCAATGGCAAACTACTGAACGTAAACTTGCCAAGACATCAACAACAGCAAAAAAATGTGGGCATTGACTGCAAACTGTAAAGGATATGCAACTAACTTTTAACCATATATCCAATATGCCTCAAGTCATGTCAAAGGGTCTTTTACTGTGGAGTGAACCTGGGCCACTCAACCAGCCAGCAAGTGTGCTACGCCAATTCCTACTATACACACTCCAAACATTATATAAAACAATTCACTACAACCTGACACTTGCCGTGAATGATAAATTCCAGACCAGTGAATAAGGTCATTAACTAATATGTACCAATATTTCAGTAATAACACAACAACCTCAAATGTTTCTTCTACATTGCTTGTGTTATTAAATGGCAATATATTTCTTCTACACTGTATTAAATGTCAGTATAATATTAAACTTGTTTCTTAGTATTTTTTACAAATAAAACTGTAACGTTGTTTTATTATCCCTGCCCATAAAAGGGTATCTTGGTTGCATAACGAACAATGGGTGGCCAACTGATACAGCGTTCTCAGTGTGATTTTCAAAATGAAGAGGGATTTTGTCACCCAACTATATGTGGATATGTGGATTTACCCTAGCCTTGTACGAGGGACGGTCAACAAGTAATGCCTCCTATTTTTGTATCTATACGAATACTTTATCGGTGTGCAATTTATTAATTTAGCAGGATTCCTCAATTCTACATTGTGTATCACAACCAACCTTTTTCAGTCACAAGTTGCACAACAGTAATGGTTTATAAATGGCTACTAAAGAAGTTTGGTTTAAGCAACGTAATGTCTTAGAATTCCTCAATGCTGAAGGCGAGACCCCAATCCGCATTCACGAACATTTTAGTATTTATGGAACTCAGGCATGTGCACATGTAGTTTGGCGTCGTAGACAGCAGAGCACATACTCCAGGACTGCCCAAACTACAACATATCCAGGCGAACCTTCTGGCCTAGAGAGACAACAGTGGAAGATGGACTCTGTGGACCGCTGAGTGAACTAAAGAAGACTGTTAGATTAATAAAAGAGACAACATTGCAGTTATAAACATATTTCAGGCGAACGAAAGAAGAAGAAGTATTTATGGAGATTCAACAGTGGATGTTACCACTGTCTGACGTTGGGTACGTCGTGACAAAGCTGAAGTAGGTCAATCCTCACTGGCTGACGCAAAGCGGACTGGCCGTCCATCAACCGCTTTGACTCCACACAACATTCATCGAGTTGATGACATCATTTGTGGTGACCATCGGGCAACACTTGAAGAACTGCGTTCAATGTTGTCCATTAGTAAAGGCAGTGCTCAGACCATCATTAAAGACCTGTGTCCTTCAAAGGTTTGTGCACGTTGGGTACCCAGAATGCTGACAGACATAAAGAAGCAAAGAAAACCATGGCCATCAACCTCCTGCACCGTTACAAAACTGAAGAAGGGTTTTCATCGAATATTGTGACACGAGATGAGACTTGGGTTCATATCTTTGAATCAGAATCCAAGAAGCAGTCAATGGAATAGCATCACACAACACAGCTGACAAGAAAGAAGTTAAAAATGTCACCATCTGTAGGGAACGTTATGGCCTCTTGTGTTTTTGGGATAAGAAAGGTGTGATTCTTCTAGACTTCTTGGAACAGGGAAACACGGTGAATCCTGACCATTACATTGAAACTTTGAAGAAGCTTAGAGGGCATCTTCAATGACTTTACCCATACAAAGATCCAAGAACTGCACTACTGTTGCATGATAATGCCACGCCACATGCCACTAAACACACCATTCATTTGATTGCAGAATTTGGCTGGACATTATTACCACATCCCCCTTACAGTATCGATTTAGCACCTTCAGACTTCCACCTGTTTGGACAACTGAAAGAAGACCTTCGTGGACATTACTTTGAGGACACCAAGACCCTTAAACGCAGCGCATGCCAGTGGTTTAGGAAAAAGAACACAAAATGTTACCGTGCAGAGATACATGCTCTTGTGAGAAGATGGACAAAAACTATAAAAAATAACGGAGACTGTGGTGAGAAATAAATGTTTGAAGCACAAGCTTAAGGCTTCATTTCAATGTGAATTATATCTGTTTATTTTTTTGTTTGTTTGCCTATTGAATTAAATTAAAAATTACGAGGCATTACTTACTGACCGACCCTCGTATATTGGGTCATACAGATTTCTGCGAGAAAAAAAAAGGATTGGAACTAATCACCTCAACTTAAACTACAATAACATAATATATGTGAAGTCCAGCCACGTCCCATATCTGTGGCATTGTCACTCTCTGATAACCTGTGTCTGTACTTATCCAAGAACCACTGAAAGCTGCATTAAATGTCACTTAAATGTTGGTTAAATATGCCACATTTGTGAACTAACAACCAAGCAAAACTGAAGTCTGTCTCACAATGTGAACAAAATAATGAAATACATGTTTAAAAAGAATACAGTGACATAAATACTTAACAGGTCTGAAAACAATGGGAAAGAACAGTAATCTATTAATGAACTTAACAATAATTTCCTGTAAGTGAAACATATTCAAGACTAAAAGATGACAAATAAACATTTTGTATGCTCTATTTTTCTTGAATTTCTTAACCACTTGATAATCATAACCATAAAATGGATGCATATTTCTGCAGTTTTGTGGGGTTGCATTTAGTCTGCTTGTGTAGTTAAATAGAATCTACCTTTCCTGATTTTTGGAATATGCATACCCTCTCCCGCACAATGTATAACCAAAGTCAGACAGTAACAATATCAATGAACAAGAAACAAATCAGATGGTTTACAATAGCAGCTTAACAACATGGTTCATGGAGGATATATCAATTACAAAAATGTAATCAGCAGTGCTCCGAGGAAAGGCCAGACAGACACAATATCAGACTGAAAAAGGTACCATTAGCACTGGGAATCTTGGCTGGCTTTTAAGTTGGGAACGGAGCATGTATAGGAATGTCCTGAGTGCTGTCATTTTAGTTCTTAGCTCATCTCAAAGTCTTTATCAGCCAACAAACACAAATAAAATTGAATAAAAACACAAGGATAACAACACACACAAATGGAAAGTATACATTTTACTTATACTTTTATTACACCTGTTTTTGTTGCTTTGTTCACTGCATTCTAGTTTTACTGCAGCTAACTACACTCCACATCAAAACTATTTACAGCTTAATGGGCCATGATAACATAGTGGTTAGTGCCCTAACTTATAAATCCAATGGCTTAGGTTCAAATCCAAGCCTTTTTCTGACCAGTACAATTTTGGGGGTAACTCAGCCTTTTCCAACATGTACCGTGTCATTCTCTGAATTTTCTGGAAAATGATGGGAATGACAAAGAGTAAGAGTTTGGAACTCGCCACCAAACCTTATTATGCCATAGTCTAGAACAGTGGTTCTCAACCGGTCCCCCCCCCCCCTCCTGGGGGGAATTTTAGATATTCAAGTCTGTCTGTCTGTGTGGCCCTGTGGGGTGGGGGGGGGGGGGGGGGGGGGGGAATTAAGATTATTTCAAGCTCCCATTAATACAAGAACCGATAACTTGATATTGTTGTTCCCTCCATACTTTATGGTTCTGTGCTTCTTGCCCTTCTGAAATTCGTTTTATAATGTGAGTAGACCTGCAAATCACGTTTTATGTAGACGTCTAGACTTGTTCTAGTATGTGTTGTTAAATTAAGCTTCCATTTTTACATATACTGTGTAATGACGACGTGGGTGGGGTGTGGATGGGGGTGTGGGATTTATAAGGAAGAAATACAAAAAAAGGGGTGGGGGGAATGACATTTTGAACATATGGTGAAGGGGTGCATGGGCCAAAAAAGGTTGAGAACCACTGGTCTAGAATATGTGAAGGAGCCACACTTTACACTCCAGACAGCAGTATCCACCATGGAACTACATTGGCACTTGTTTACAGTTGTGATACAAAGCCTGTCGTTGTTGCTACTCAGTCAAAAGTACAAGTAAATAACTTATAGAAAGACAGTTAAAAGTGCTATCACAGATCAACTTTCTTAGCAATAAAAATGAGCAAAATTAGTTGTATGTCATGACTGGCTGCACAAAAATAAACAAAGACTATCCAACAATGTGCAAAAATAATTAAATATCTTTATGATAACTGAAGCATCATAACAATGGCAAAATCTAATCTGTTTTAAACTTATAAGGACAATGTGAGCCACTAAAGAAAACACATCTTAATAGGAATAAAATGTTTCCATGTTTGGTGCTAAGTTGTTCTATCTTTGAGTTGTCATATATGGTTGAAGTAGTGAATTATTTCCAATGTCTTTCAGTATTAAACACTATATTAATATAATACACAATTAGAGAGTAAATATTTTTTAAAAAATAACCAGAGAAAAAGAAAACATAGCTTTTATATTGACCTCATTGCTGACTGTCTGGTCTATAAGAGTTAACACTGTTTTAGGTCTTTCCAGTACTTTGGCCTCAAAGCTATGAATGTATGTGTCCACACCAGACAACAAATATGAATGTATGTGTCCACACCAGACAACAAATATTTGTGTTTATCTGCTAAGTTCACACTGAAAGAAAGATTACAAAGATTAGAACTAGAACTGCCATGACAAAAGTAGCTTTTCTTTTGCAAGATAAAACAACAGACATATAAATAAAAAGCTGTCAAACTGCAGTGAGGAAAAAAAGTATCTTAAAGTGCCGTATGTTTATGGATATGTGAGATGGACAATTAACAGACAAGTGGAGTGGCATCTGACACTGGCATTAGCAGAGATCTGGCATCTGAGGACATTGTAAAGAACATAATATAAGAATACAAACACTGAGGTATTAATGGTTGCAGGTGCTACAAGATTACTCATCAAAACCATAAGGAAAAGACAAATGAAATGCATGGGGTACATCAACAGAAAAGGGGAACTTTCCTAATGTGTGGGGAAAAAATGGCAAGAGAGATAGAGGAAGACAGAAAAAGATGTATACAGTAAGCTTAGACAGTGGGGCAACAAACAGTAGTTAAGCAACAGCAACTTCATTAACATATCACACAACAGAGAGGATTAGAGAGTCATGATCACCCACATCTGCTTCAGACAAGGCACCTGAAGAATAATAGGCTGACAAAGAAACAATGGTGAAGAAAACAAAAATTACACATTTTTAGAGAAATTAGACATATTGACAATAAAGATATTTTTGGGCATGTTATGAAGAGAACTAATTGATAACCTTGAAGGGAAGAAAGTAAAATAAAATATAGTATATTGATGACATGGCTACATGACATAATCAGGACAAGAATAACTGGCGATCTTAGCAAGTGATTTCTCCTGCTTACTGGCATGACACGTGATGATGAAGACATGCAGCACTACTCACAGGATTAATATAGCTGAAAATGTAGTATATTTAAGCCAGGAGAATAATAACATTGGCCATTAAAATGATTATGGCTATAAAAAATATTTCCTATTTGTGACATGCAAGCATCCTGTACATTGCAAAACAGAGTACCAATAAAATAGAGATGTAAACAGTTAAATAAACAAATATAAAATGAGTGACTGAAAGAGATCTATGCAGGGCTTGTACTTATTTCAACTTCACTATACTAAGTTACAAACATGCCATTTACAAAATGTGAACTCTTGGATACAAAAATACATGTTAATATAAAAACTGTATTACGTGTAACTGTTTTAAGAAAAGGAAATATGTGATTTACAAGAAAGCAAATACAGAAATCCAGATATTTAACAACTTGGTCAATACATAAACTAGCTTTGATTATGTCACTACATGATAAATAATTGAGAAATAATATTTCAGGTTTACACTTCTACAAAATTGCAAATAAAAATCCTTGGCAATGAAGCAACAACACATATGTCCACATGGCGTGCTTTCTCCCATATAAGAGTGATAATAACATAAGCAATGTCCTGATGTTATCTCTCAGTCAGAATCAATCAGGACAGTTCTATTTGTATCTCTCAGTCAGAATCAATCAGGACAGTTCTATTTGTATCTCTCAGTCAGAATCAATCAGGACAGTTCTATTTGTATCTCTCAGTCAGAATCAATCAGGACAGTTCTATTTGTATCTCTCAGTCAGAATCAATCAGGACAGTTCTATTTGTATCTCTCAGTCAGAATCAATCAGGACAGTTCTATTTGTATCTCTCAGTCAGAATCAATCAGGACAGTTCTATTTGTATCTCTCAGTCAGAATCAATCAGGACAGTTCTATTTGTATCTCTCAGTCAGAATCAATCAGGACAGTTCTATTTGTATCTCTCAGTCAGAATCAATCAGGACAGTTCTATTTGTAAATGATTTACAGAATGTTGCCGGCTCTGTGGTGATAGGGTTACAGGCAATTCGTAATCCTGCATACCACTTTCGAAACAGCTGCGGGCAGACCGTCTTGCGTTGGTTTTCAGGCAATGGTATGAGCGCCAATCATTCAGAAAGCAACATTAAACTACTGAACGTAAACTTGCCAAGAAATCACAAACAGTCTAAAATTGCTGGGATTGGCTACGTCTTGTAAAGGATATGCAACTAACATTTCAAAGAATGTAAATGTCTAAATGAGAAAGTCATGTGTGAAACATTGTTCCCTGGTTGACATTAACAAAGTGAAGCAAACTCTGTGACAGACACCACCTTTGTGGCATGAAGTGACAGGCTATCACATACACTACATCACAGCATGTGACCTTCCAAGTGATCTTTTCTTCCAAGAGAAGTTTCCAGTACCCATCTTAACAGGTAAACCAGTGTTAGATTTGAATGTAGTCAGAAAAACATCCAACTAATGCTAGCCATTTCTCTGAGAAGCGAACTGGTCACTCACCTCATAATGTTGTGAATCTTGTTTATGTGAAATCCTCTCACTTCACACCACTAAAGCAGTATGTGCCTCGGATTATATCTTTGTCTTCACAAATTATTATGGTTTCACTGCTATCTTATAATGGCTTATAACATGATTCACAACTTCTTATGGCTTTACTACTATGGCTTCTTATTCAGTATTGGTTAAAGAGTTAAAACTGCCTGCTATTATATTTTTCATAACTCTTCAGTTTTTTTTTCGAATGATCATTCTGTTTGTTGAATGGGTTCTGAGATATCTGTGTAGATTATATGTAATGTAAATATGTTCCCCTAACTTCTTTTCAGACACGATGTCAAATGGTGGGAAACCTCATAAAGAAGCTTGTCAAATGTGTGACCAACACTGACACCAATGTATAGTAGTCTGAGCCCAATCTCCAGCACTGGCAGGTGTGGGATCATTCTGCACAGTTCTAGAGTAAAGCCAGTTTTGTCAAATGGACAACAATATCACCCAGCGCAGACTCCCCAGTGAAGGTTGAAGGCAACGAATCTCCAGGAGATTCCGTCTTAAGCCTTTGTTGTACTCTCTGATGAGCTGACCTTGATGCTGCCCATCCATGTCAATCTTTCATATCCTCCAGATTATTTCCCCAACTGTATCCGCACATTATGCTTTTCAGTAGATTGTTATGTTGTTTGATGTGACCAATGTGCCTTGTTATGTTGTTTGATGTGACCAATGTGCCTTATCTGTCTGTTCCTTCAGCAGCACTTTTTTAAATATTGATATGTTCTGGAACTTCCCTATTTGTTTATTTGCTTATCCAAGAATCTCACCCCAATCTTCCGTACACACCCACATCAAAGTCTTCAATGTCATGTTCCATCCTTAAACCATTTGTTAGAACCCTCTTTGATGCTGGGATGTTTTTTCATTGAACTAGGCTCTCAGGTTGACTCAGCCTAAAATAGATACCAAGTAATCTCATGGGAAGTCAAGGCAGCCTCCATGACACTGACCATACCACCCATCAAGTTTCACTTGGCCTAAACATGTGGTGCTATCACTACACACCCAATACACTTCATGGCATCAAAAGTGAAGAATACATCAAGGTCACCATAAACATTTCACTATACATGAACAAACAGGTCAGGCAGAAACAAGACCAAATGACTTGTATCACTTTCCCTCTTTTGCATTAAAAGATGTTCAAGTAAGCCTGGTAGAAACACAAAGCAATATAGAAAACAGTAAAATATTTGTCACCCACAACAGTCACTATTGCAGAAATAGCTCACAACATCTGTATTGTACTAAGACATTTCACACATTAATAATATACACAAAAGAATGCATAAGTACATAACATTGTGCTAATAATGTGCATCTATATTGTTTAAATCCCCCTTGAGGGTAGGAGTTGTTTGACATACCTGGGCTCCCAGCCCAAACTGGATACCAGGAAATATATTGGGAAGTAAAGGCAGCTATGCTGACTGGTCTAAAAATATGATGCTGGCATGATATACTCAAAACATCTATTGTGTGAAATGTGATCCTTTACTTTTTGCAATTCCCACAAATTTATTTTAGTGAATTAGGGAGATTTTGTCTTGCAATCAAAGAAAAAGTGCCTGCGTATAAAATAAATGGTTGCTGTATTAAATAAACGTATAATTTATCAAATAATAAAAATGTATAGCTTAATTTATCAAAGCAGATATCTCACGTCTGAATAAGCCAGTAGAACTATGAAGCAATGAACTGTCAAGACGAAACAAAATCATCAGAAGCTGCATCACGATTCATCAGTGGCACACGTTCTGCATCTCTGCTGATCCGACTGTTGCCCTGAGATACCTGGCTTGTCAAATTAGCTGCGTTTTTCTGCCCATCTGCTGTTTTAATGACAACCAACGGTACCTTTTCTTGCCGACCCTCGTCAATACAGATAATACTGTCATTCAAATCATCACTAACTAGTGATTCTGTCATGTCTAGTTTGACTGAGGCGTCGCCAGCATTTGATGCCTGCACATTTGATCTGATTACCCCTGCAGAAGCAGTCCTTTTCACATCACCCCCATTAACTGTTCTACTATCATCAACCTCTTTAAGAAGATTCAGTTTGTGATTACTGCAAGGTAAAACAAACGAAGATGAGCCAGTACTGTTCTTCCAGTCTGCCTGTGGACTGACCTGAGCCACTGGTATACCATTATCATTTATTTTAGCATCACTTTCTTGACTTCCAGGACTTGCATCTTGTGCATCAGAACCGGTGCGCCTCATTCGTTGCAGCCCTTCTACATTGTCATGTTTACGGTGGAAAAATGTGAGGCGGTCCAGAGACGAGGTTGACTTTTTCTTCGCTGCTTCATCGTACTTTAGAACATCCAGCGGCATGTTGAGAGGAGGAGAATAGCTCTCAGACACACTGTTGCTTTTACTGCGATTCTCACAGGACTTGACCTTCTCATACTCAGCTTCAAAAGCATCATGAACTGTAATGCTGCCACTCTGTCGCAACATTCTGGTGGTGCGTAAGGCAGCAACATACATAGCTTTATGTATGCTCAGGTACTGGACATCGGTGATTGCACGCACCGAAAAATCAGGGATGTATTCCTTACTTTTCATTTCAGAAGTGCCTACACACTTCCTTGCACCTGAAAAATATCATAAATATATCATTACATACATTGGCACCTTGCCGTCTTGACAGACGATAGTTTGTGCTTTAAAAAGGCATAATAACTTTTAACTATGGCGGTAGCGAGTGTGACTGATAAGGCCAATTTGCGCTGTAAATGTCCGTTCACAGTGGGTGCATGTGAACACGTGGTCATTTCCACCATCATGCACCATCTTACGTCTCAAACGCTTGGTGTGTGACTTTTCTGCAATAATTTTCTCCTTTGACTTTATTCCATTTCTGATATTTGCCCTCCATGCAACACGTTCAGCGGCGACTTGCTCCCAATGTGCATTATCAAAGCCTGTATCAATCATGTCCCGCTTACACACATCTTTATATCGTAGTAGAGGCCGACCCTGAGATCTCTTACCCATCTGTAATTCACCAAAAAAGATATCCTTTGGTATTCTACCATCATCCATCCGCCTAAGATGTCCTATCCATCTAAGTCTACGAAGACTGAGCATGGAATAAACTGTCACACAACCTGATCTTTCCAATACTTCAGTATTTGTGATTTTGTCTTGCCACTTAATACCAAGAATTCTTCGCAGACACCGCATATGAAAGCTGTTTAAATTGTTCTCTTGGTGTGAGTAAGTTGTCCAGGTTTCACTGCCATAGAGAAGAGTACTAAGGACACAGGCTTGATAGACAAGGACTTTTGTTTTGGCAGTAAGCTTCCTGTTCTCCCAGACTCTTTTTCTTAACCTGTTCATTGTTGTTGCTGCCTTACCAATCCGGATGTTGATTTCCTGATCTAGGGATAATTTGCTATTTACCACCGATCCTAGATATGTAAAATGGTCTACTATCTCTAGTTCGGCGTCGTCAATAAAGATTGATGGTACCCCATGTGCACCTTGTGACATAATCTGTATATATAGATATCTAATATATCATTAGGGGTAGTATAAACACAGCCAGCAAACACACTGACCAACAACTACTATCATGAAAAGTAACACTGAAGAGGTACCATAGATGCCTGAGAATTCCTCTACTGAAATAGCAGTAACTGCAGTAAAGTCTTCATGTTCCTTTATGAGCCTAAAAGTCAGTGATGATTATGATGACGATTATTATTTTTTTCCCGCGTTTCCATCCTGTTTCAGGATACTGCTGTCATCACCAACATCTTTCAGCTGTATGTTGATTCCTAGGCTAGATTACGCTCATCAGCACGCCATGACTTTCTGAGCGATCGGCCCCATACTCTCATAAGTCTCTGGCGCGACTCGGACCACTTCTAATTCACGTGCGCTCACGTCAACCATGAGAGTATTTGGGGTTAACGGAGACAGCTGCTAACCCCTCGGCCTGGGAGCCGGCGATGGCGATTATATAAACATATAAATTTAAACAAAACAAATAATGGTAACCTGATACAAATATAACTGTATATTATATATTAAATGTAAGTCTTCATATTAGCCGGCTCCCTGGCCGAGGGGTTAGCAGCTTTCTCTGTTAATCCCGAATACTCTCGTGGTTGACGTAAGCGCATGAGAATTAGAAGTGGTTTGAGTTGCGCCAGTGACTTATGAGAGTATGGAGCCGGTCGCTCAGAAAGTCATGGCAAGCTGATGAGTGTAATCTAGCCTAGGAATCAACATACATCTGAAAGATGCTGGTGTTGATCGCAATATCTTGAAACAAGATGGAAACGCGGAAAGAAAAAAAAAAGGTGTTCATATTAACAAATGTATAGGTACTAATTTGCATTCACACAGCAGGAATAAAATATGGAGGAAACAAGTGAACATAAACACATCATAGAAAGGATACTGTGGATTTGAGTCTGGCACTTCCAAATGACTTTTGGCATCATTAATTATTGATAGTCTGGCAAAGTACCAGATGATCTTTTTCACATTTACTTTCAGTCTGACCCATGCTGAGTATGACACATCCACATAATGTATTGCAATATAAAGGGTACATATGATATTGGTAGGCATGTCTGACATGCATATCTGCTTCCAACAAACATATTGTCTTACATGTAATGTATTTTAGTGCACTTCTAAGCTTAATGTAAATAAGTCTATTTTGTAATTGACATTTTATTGGCATGTGAGCTTCTGCTTATAAAAAACATTTAAAAACAACTTATAATTCATGTCAAGATTTCTTGTCAATTCCTGCAATTGATAAACAGTACTTTTCACATCACATTAAACCCCAGCAAAACTTGATGTACAATAAAGCATAAATTACTATTTGCCCCATAAGTTGCATAGGTGTAACAACCAAACAAGTCAATAATTTTAAATCTCTAGGTTACATAGTCACATCCGATAGAAAATGTGATAATAGAATAAAGAAAAGAATTGTCACATCCAAGGCCTCTTTTACTATAATGAGTAACATGAGAAACTGAAGCATCATGACAAGCACACAAATCTGATTACATGAAAGTTATGTGTGGTCTGTTCTTTTGGGAATAGATGGGAGTACTGGACAATGATTGAATAATGAAATGTTGAAAAAACAGGAGGCAATCGAGATGTTTTGTTTTTGTTTTTGTTTGCGCTCGCCCGCTTTGATCTTCAGTGTAGTCCATACATGTCCTACGACTTCGAGTGCACTAGACTGATTTGTGCATGTGGATTAGCTTTCCCTATTATGAGTGTTCCTCACCAATAGGTGAACCCACCCTGTCTTCTGAGGTACTTATAATTTATTCCCTCAAGTCAAGGATGAGAATTCAATATTTTAGTCCAACTGACCGATGTAGGGGTTGAACCTTCTACTTCGGCATACTAGGAGTTTTAAGAGCGAGCACTCTTCTCCATTCAAACATGCTGTTGTGATCTGTGAGAAGGTTGTTTAGAGCATTGTAGACAGAGAAGAAAACAACCAGAGCTTTTATAGTTTGTCCAGAAATGAATGCCTTCATTCATGATCAATTACTTTGAAAAGTGTCTGTTGCATCGTTATGACATTTTCCCTGCCGTCTTACATTTACCCCCACCCAAGGAATATGTGATTGATAGGACCAAAAGCAACTTAAATCATGGAATGTGGCGACATTTCTTTGATGTTTTGGTGAAAAACTAGTGATTTATAGCTAACAAACTTAATTTACAGTAATGCCCCATTCCACTACGTGAGGCTCTTGTCATAAGGTCAATCCCATGTCTCAAGAGAAAATTAACTATTCAATGCTAATGTTTCCGTGTGAAGACGTAATACATTCAATAATGTGCACTTCATCTCTGACCCGTAAATTATATACTGCATATAAACAAACTTTGAAATCTGCTGTACAATCTCCAGAACACACATTTTTTTGTCGGGTGGACATAATGATAAGGTTATATCTAAATCTCATCATTTTCCCTCAGTTGGTTACTGAGATATGGAATTTTATATTGGGGCAGACAAAAGTAAGCAGACTATAACAACTGGATGTACTGATATATTACCCATAAAACAAAATATGAAGGAACGTGCAATTTAGAAGAAACATCAACAGGTGACGTATCCTTATACTGGAAAATACTAGTCAAAAGAAGTCAAGAAAGAAAGATAAAGATGTATATGAAAAATTTAAACAGCTGAGCAACAAACAATAATATGCTGACTTTGTTAAAACATCAGGCAACTAAGAGAATTGGAGTCATAGTCACCAATTTGTGTTTCAGATCAAGTACATAAAGAAGACACTCCACTTACTGAACACTGAAGGAAAACTGTGATGTGTAATACAAGTATTGAAACTATGCTGACATGCCATAAGGCAAGTATATAAACGGGATATGGTGTTAGGTTGATGGTGACCACACAGCACACTAGCTGTAATGTCATCACTTCACTGGCAACTATTTTTTTCTAAGGTCTCTGGTGCTCATTTTTTTTGTTTGCTCGCTCGCTTTGAACTCAAGCGTAGTCCATACACACTATCTGTAGTAGTGATGGACTGAATTTTGCGTGTGGATTAGCTTTCCCTGTTAACGATGTCCCCCGCCATCAGGCAAACCCACTCTGATTTCAGAGGTACTTGTAATTTACATCCCCAAATCAAGGACAACAGGTCAACATTATAGTCCAGCTATCCGGTGTTGGGGTTGAACCCTTTACCTCAGCATCAGCACATCGGATGTTTAAGAACACGCCTTCTTACCCATTCGGCCATGCGGACCTGCAATAATTTTACTTGTCTGGTTTGACTCAGACCTAACTCCACTCAGTCGCTGAAAGGCAATGAATTTAAGACTGCTGTGCTGATAGTGAAATGCATTAACCACTCTGCCATCATAAAATATGACTGAAGTATCATTAGTTATCTACACCTCAACATCGCCATCATGTGGCAAGTCCTGTGCAGAATGTGACTCACATCACAGCCAGCATGAAAGACTCAGCCTCTTGCCAATTCCCCTTGCCTCATGTATCTTCCTGCCCAAGGTATCTTTAATGTCCTGCTTCACCTTCATGCTTTTCTACCCATGCCACTTCTTCCAGGAACCATGTCTTCAGTTACTGTTCTATTTAAACCACTTCCAGGAACCATGCCTTCAATCACTGTTCTGTTTAAACCACTTCCAGGAACCATGCCTTCAATCACTGTTCTGTTTAAACCACTTCCAGGAACCATGCCTTCAATCACTGTTCTGTTTAAACCACTTCCAGGAACCATGCTTTCAATCACTGTTCTGTTTAAACCACTTCCAGGAACCATGCCTTCAGTTATTGTTCTATTTAAACCACTTCCAGGAACCATACCTTCAATCACTGTTCTATTTAAACCACTTCCAGGAACCATGTCTTCAGTTACTATTCTATTTAAACCACTTCCAGGAACCATGCCTTCAGTTACTGTTCTATTTACACCACTTCCAGGAACCATGCCTTCAGTTACTGTTCTATTTAAACCACTTCCAGGAACCATGCCTACAATCACTGTACTGTTTAAACCACTTCCATGAACCATGCCTTCAATCACTGTTCTGTTTAAACCACTTCCAGGAACCATGCCTTCAATCACTGTTCTGTTTAAACCACTTCCAGGAACCATGCCTTCAATCACTGTTCTGTTTAAACCACTTCCAGGAACCATACCTTCAATCACTGTTCTGTTTAAACCACTTCCAGGAACCATGCCTTCAATCACTGTTCTGTTTAAACCACTTCCAGGAACCATGCCTTCAATCACTGTTCTGTTTAAACCACTTCCAGGAACCATGCCTTCAATCACTGTTCTGTTTAAACCACTTCCAGGAACCATGCCTTCAATCACTGTTCTGTTTAAACCACTTCCAGGAACCATGCCTTCAATCACTGTTCTGTTTAAACCACTTCCAGGAACCATGCCTTCAATCACTGTTCTGTTTAAACCACTTCCAGGAACCATGCCTTCAATCACTGTTCTGTTTAAACCACTTCCAGGAACCATGCCTTCAATCACTGTACTGTTTAAACCACTTCCAGGAACCATGCCTTCAATCACTGTACTGTTTAAACCACTTCCAGGAACCATACCTTCAATCTCTGTACTGTTTAAACCACTTCCAGGAACCATACCTTCAATCACTGTTCTGTTTAAACCACTGTGGTACACAATGTGGATTTCAGTTTCCAAGACAAGATGCTGTTTTTCAGACAGTTTTCTTCAATATTCAGCTCTGGTAGAATGTCAATATTTTTCTTCTTGGTCTACAGCATTCTAAGAATCTTTCTGTAACATTTAAGTTCAAATGCTCCAATTTTCACCTTAGTGACTGCAAAATGATCCATATTCCCAATCTTTCTGTAACATTTAAGTTCTCAAATGCTCCAATTTTCACCTTAGTGACTGCAAAATGATCCATATTCCCAATCTTTCTGTAACATTTAAGTTCTCAAATGCCCCAATTTTCACATTAGTGACTGCAAAATGATCCATATTCCCAAACAAAAGATGCATATTCTACATCAACTTCATAACAATATCAGACGACAGAGGGGACTGGAGGGTCATGGTCACATATGTTGGCTCCAGACCAGGCACCTGAAGAAGTGATATTTTAAACTAGACTGCAAGATGCTTGCACAAGACCTTGACAGATCACAAAGGTGGTCAACATTTACTTACTATCGATACATTCTACTCCAAAGTAGCTGAATGGTCCTGATTCAAACACCATACTCTCATCGCCAATCACAACTTCCACAGTACCTGCAATATGAACATCACGGTTAATTCCAGGGCATTATTCTATCAACATCCCATCACCATTTCAAATGCCTTGATACATAAATTAAACTTAAAAGAACATCTTGTTCTCACCTTTCAATAATAACTTCAATGAAATTTGCTAATACAAATTACTCCAAAATACACAAACAAACAAAGTAGTATGAGATCTTACTCTCCCTCATTAAGCATTATTAGTTTTTGGAATGTGTATTTTCTCTTTTCTCGAGTATAAAAGTTTTAACTGACACAATACTTTCATTTTCATAAGTATTATTTTTCTCAACGAAAAGGCACAACGAAAACTACTAATAAAATTATAAAAAGATGAAACAACAGTTTTCCCTATGACATTTTGGGTAGGCAGAATATTGTTATGGAGATTTCTCATTAGAAAATATGTTCAGCAAGGACGTCCTGAATAATTAATGTTTGCTGTTCTCGCAAAACTGTTTAATTAGAAGTAAAACAGGAGTATTATTTTTTATGCTCTGTTGCATTTATGTAAACAACTCTATGCACACTTTGTATCGAAATGTAAGCTTCTTGACTTTATGAATATAATGGATTTTTATTATTGGCAGCATTCCAACATATGTAATGCTTGTAAAGATTAGTGTTTTATTTATATTTCACACAATGTAGTATTTCAGTTAGCCCAGTTTGTTATGTTTGCTAGCCAATACAGTGGTTTCAGGTTTTAATCTGCAGTAGTGGTAGGATTAGAATGTTTTTTTCTCACAATCCATAATGTTCTGGGATTTGTGCTGTCTGGTAAAATTGATGCTGGAATTTTGTTCTGAGAAGCAAAGATAGAGAAGAAGGAATCAAAGTCACCTCATCTATACTGTTATGGCCTAGTATACATAAGTCCCAAAACTGCACATGTTTAAGATAGTGTCTGTCATGGGAATATATAAGAGCTTTTCAGCTTTACTTAGAATATTGTATGGGCATAAAGTCATACAGAAGAAACACCAAAAAGAGCCTAAGGAGGTAAACTACTGGGAGAAAGAGAAAACGGCAGACCAAGGAAAGCATACATAAAGCAGGTTTCCAAAGATGTCTCGATGCAGACGGGCATGGAATTAGAGACAGTGCCATACAACAGAACGTTTCACTACCAGTTCACAGGCTGAAATACTTGATTATGATGATAGGCATACAAGAATTTACTCCTTTTTCCCAAGACCATTTGAATTAACAACAAAAATATTCACTCACTTTTACTGCTGATGATTAAGAATTACCATGACTGCTGCAAGAAAAGACAATATAAAATAAAACAAAAACAAAAAGATATCTTTTTGTTTCTGCAGAGAAATAATTAAACAAACTATGTACATATGTTACCTTGTCGTGGTGGGGGAGCTTGAGTTTCTCAATGACCCTGAGAGCTATGCCGGCGGTAGCGTAGCTACCAGCAGGGCCTCCCAAGCCGGACAGGTCAAAGGGTAGAGAACAGACAAAGAGAAACACCCTGGTCCTCCAGGTTGGGGGTTGAAGCGTGGGGTTAACATCCCCACCTTTGTAAAAACCTTTCTTTGTTACGAAACAAATACATGAGCCTCGATATCGGACTGACTTATCTGGACAACGACCTTGGAACGTTAAAGGACTTTTGAGATTTGGAACATGGAATGTACGGACACTATATCGAGCTGGAGCGGCCGAAGAACTAACCCGGGAGCTGATTGAATATCAAATGGATATAACAGCAATTCAAGAAATAAGGTGGCCAGGAGAGGGTACTTTAGAGCAAAATGGAATGATTATAATATATGGAGGAAACACCCAAAATAAACATGAATTAGGAACAGGATTTGTCATCAAAAAAGAGTTATGGGGGAACGTTTTAAACTTTAAAGCTTTTAATGACAGGATTAGTAAATTACGAATAAAAGGTAAATGGAAAAATATAACGATGATTAATGTACATGCACCTACTGAAGAGAAAGAAGATGATATTAAAGAAGACTTTTATAATGATCTGGAAGATGTCATAGAAGAAACCCCCAAACAGGACATCCTGATTGTGCTGGGAGACTTCAATGCAAAAATAGGTAGAGAGCAAACTAATAAAAAAGTGGCCGGTATGGAAAGCCTACATACAACTTCAAATGATAATGGATGGAGAGTCATCAACCTGGCAGAAGCCAAAGGACTGCAGGTTAGCAGTACCAGACTACAAAGAAAGGATATACACAAACAAACTTGGAAATCATGTGACAAGAGAACCTATAATCAAATAGATCACATTTTAATTAACAACAGAAATGCATCAAACATACAGCAAGTCAGAAGTTACAGAGGAGCTGAGTGCCACAGTGACCACTTCCTCGTTGGAGCAAAATTTAAAATAAAACTTAAGAGAGCTTTCTATACTAAATTACAAAGATTACACCCAACATATAACAGAGAAAAACTGCACGACATCACAGTCAAAGAGAAATTTACAGATGAAATAAAATGTAAACTTGAAACTCTGCAAAACCCTTTGGAGGAAAGCATTGACCAAACTTGGTTGAACATCAAGAATACAATTCAGTCTACCGCAGAAGAATGTCTCGGTGTGTTAACCACGCATAGAAAGAACAGATGGTTCAATCAAAAATGTGAAGAAGCAGTCATTAGGAAGAAGATTGCCAGACATGTATGGTTAAATGACATCAATAACATCCAAAAGGAAGAGCATTATAGAAATGAATGTAAAGAGGCTACAAAAATAGTCAGACAGCAGAAGCGAGAATATATGAGTAATATAATCAAAGATATGGAGACTAATCACCAGAAAAATGAATCCAGAAAATTTTTTAAAGAACTGAAGTCAATGAAACGAGGGCACCAACAAAACACATATGGTTTAAAAGACAAAAATGGGAATATGATAAATACCAATGAGGAAATGTGCAACACATGGAAAGAATATTTTATTGAATTACTAAATTGTGAAGCTCCAAGTAACATTTTCTCACAGGAAGAGGTTCTAACATGCGAACCACAAATTGAAGAACCTACATTTGAAGAAATCCTATATGTAATCACACGACTTAAAAACAATAAGGCAACTGGGACTGATGGAATTGCTGCTGAATTTATAAAGGCAGGTGGCCATGCATTACATCTAAAGCTATACGAACTAATAATAAAAATCTGGAGGACAGAAGAATTACCCCATGACTGGAAAGAGTCATTATTGATACCTATCTTTAAGAAAGGAGACAAGTTCCAATGTGGAAATTATAGAGGAATATCACTACTGTCCACAAGCTATAAGATACTATCCGCAGTATTACTAAATAGACTAAAACCATATTCAGAAGACATATTAGGTGACTACCAGGCGGGTTTTAGACAAAACAGATCAACAATAGATCAGATATTTATCTTACGACAAATAGCCGAGAAACATTGGGAATATAAAAGAGATCTCCATAACATTTTTGTGGATTTTAAAAAGGCTTATGATAGTGTCCAAAGGAATAGTCTATGGAATGCTATGCAGGAATTTGGAATACCAAGGAAGTTAATCAACATGACCAGACTATGCATGGAAGATACTTATAATATAGTAACATATAAAGGCAGGAAATCAGACCCCTTCCAAATAACATCTGGCTTGAAACAGGGTGATGCACTATCGCCGCTACTCTTCAATCTGGCTCTAGAGAAAGTTGTAAGGAAGGTAAAGGAGGAATGTGATATTGGAGGAACATCCAAGCTGCTTGGTTATGCAGATGATATAGATATTATAGGGCAAAGTGAACAAAAGACATTGGAAATATTGACTCACTTAAAGGAAAAAGCCCAACAGATGGGGCTGGTTATCAACCAAGATAAGACAGAATATATGGTAATTTCAAGAGACGGAATGGCTAGAAACTCTGGCCACATACAAATAGATAATATGACCATTAAAAGAACGGAAACATACAAATACCTGGGTACGATCTTCAACTGCTCCAACATCATAAGGGAAGAAATACAAACTAGAATCAACTCTGGAAATAAGATATACTATGCACTACAACATCTACTAAAATCAAAGGCGCTATCTCGTAACACCAAAATCACAATATACAAAACACTGATCAGACCAGTTGTGCTGTATGGCTCTGAAACCTGGAGTACAACGAAAGGAGACGAAGCCTTGTTACAAACCTTTGAGAACAAAATTTTAAGACGCATCTTTGGACCCATTAGGGATACACAAAGTGGAGAGTGGAAAAGAAGAAGTAACAAAGACATTTATGATCTGTTTAAGTCCCCGCTAATCACTGGTATCATGAAGGCTAATAGACTACAATGGCTGGGGCATATAGAAAGAATGGAAGATAATAGGGAAACAAAACTCGCTTACACTCAGGAAATAAATGACCGTAGACCCCGAGGTAGACCAAGAAGGCGGTGGAGAGATAATACATGTACAGACCTACAAGCACTTGGAATCAACGACTGGCAAGAGAAGGTCCACCAGAGAGACGAATGGAGACGGATTGTATTTGCAGCAAAGAACCTCAATGGCTCGGAACGCTGAAGAAGAAGAAGATGTACATATGTTGCAATGACTCCAGGCCAGGTGAACAGAAATCACAGACCATATAAATAATTAATCCCACTTGTGAATGAATAAGAAATATTTTGGGAAAATATGACTGTCGTCCACTAAGTATCTGGATTTTGTCAAGATAACCCAAAGATGAAGATTATTAAGTTTAGTAACTACTAAGTGAACAGTATACATCTGGCACTTGGTGGTGAAATGGGCAAGTATCAGCAGTTTTCCTGTGCTCTGTTCTTCAAAAGGCACTGGATTAGTTGATGCCAATGCAAGAACAGTATGTTGTGATGAAATTGTTGGTGAAAGAAGGTTCAAATCTCATTGAAATGCATCGTCAACTGTCATACGTGTTTGGAGAATGCACTGTAGCACGTTCAGTGTCTGAATGGTGTAAACACTTTTGACAAGGTCATGAATCGATTGAGGATGAGCACCTGTTAAATCGTCAAGGTAAACTGAAAAGTATCATTATGAGTGGAGCCCTTCACAGTGTCAAAAAGGTTTTAGATGATTAGAGCATTGCTGTACACGAAATCACGATGGCTACTGGCAAAAGCCACAGTTCTGTGGACATTATCATCAGGGATTACTTCAATTTTCATAAAATTACCTGTCGATGGGTGCCAAAACAATTGAATTTTGCACTTGTATGACATGGACAAAATGAAAACTGCAAGGACACATTCCTCACTGCTATTTCTTACCCTGCAGAATAAGCACAAACTTGTCAGATAAGACTCCTTTCATGTAGATGTAGTTCTTTTTTGTCTCTGGCTCTGTCGGGGACAGATTCACCACAATATCTTTCTTCATCAAGTTCTTCAACACATTTCTGGCAATGTAGCTATCAGAAAATGGCTCCAAAGCTGAAACAGATTGGAAATATCATATGTCAGAGCCTTGTTGTTAATTGTAACCTTTAAACGCATTACTCATAAAATTATCACCGCCATCGCAGCACCACACTCTTACTACCAAGAAGGAACAAGATTTGATTTCCCATGAGACATCATTGGGGGATTCATTTGGACTATCAATAGAATGTGGACAATTATTTTTTAAAAATCAGACACACACCTACCCACATACATATGAGCTGCAGTAAAACAGCAGCTAGTGCACATACCAGCCAGCCTGTTAGCCTTAGATTCAAATCTTATACAAGCACATTAATTGTGAGGAAATGGTTCCAGAATGGCTTAGCCCCATAAAGTTAGTTCCAGAAAGTTCTATAGAAGTATACTGATCACATCACCTGCCAAGTGCTGATGTGTCTAGGAAATATGAGGCAAGCAACAAGTGCCCAATATGCACTTATATACCACTTATAGTGTCACTCATCTTAAACGGTAAATTATACCCCAGAAAGAAATCTGCACTAAATTCTCTTGTCATTTAAGATTACAAAAAGAATACACACAAAATGACTATGAAGCTCAATGCATGAAAATAAAAGTCAAACTGCATATTTAGTCATTTTGTGTTCATTTTTTGTACACTAGTTTAAGCTGAAAAGCAGGCCTCTTTTATTGATACCTCTTTCGATGTCCTTTAAAGAGTCAATTTGACTAACTTATGCTACAGAATTATGTTACAGAAGAAGATTATACATTCATTGGACAGAAAGGAGAACCGATCTATCCAACAAAATTTTAATACTGTATCAACTAGAGCAGTGTTTCCCAACGTGGGGCCCACACCCCATATGGGGGAAATTCGAAAATGGACTCATCCAGAGTTTAAGTTAACCGTATGGTGACTCTCAGTCGCTACTCGAGCTGGGTAAACGTCCAGTATAAGTAACTTCTGTCCGCCATGTTAGTAGCCGTGATTTCATTGTTAGATGTTCGAGTTGAACAACTGGTTACACTGGGCCAGCACTAAGCATTTCGCGCTATTTGTTCTGAATGGTGCAAAATGCTTAGTGCCGGGATCTCAGTTTCTGCAATGTTTCGCAGTAACGCTCAGCATTCACCGTTGGTGCTAATTTGAAATAAGTGTCCGTTAAATTGCTGTAAAAGTCTTGTTGTTTTAAAAACTATATACATTGTACAAATATAAGTGATATATAAATGATATGTAAATTCAATTTGTAATTTTTATAAATTTCAGTTTTAGAAGCATCATTTTTCAGAAAATTTTGTCAAATGAAAGGGTATGTTTTTTTTTTTTTTTTGCGGTGGTGTAAATGTGCCATACATATTTAAATATGCATTTTTAGTCTACGTTTACTCCAGTTCATATTATTTTTTTTTTAGTTTTTAACTGATCTTATATTTATTTATTTCAGCTCATTGTGAAATGAGTAATGCAAGCAAGAAAAAAAATTGTCAGTATTCGGAGGAATATTTAAAATTTGGTTTCATACCCGCTGTCCATGATGAACGGTCACCCTTTTGTCTTTTATGCCAACAATGCTTGACCAACGAATCAATGAAACGAGGTCGTCTTGAGGCACATTTGAAGGCGAAACACAATGCTCATATTAATTCAGATTTGAATTACTTTCAAACCTTAAAGAAAAATTTTGAAAAAGAGTAACATCAAAGTCTCTATTTACTGCTCATAATGCAACTATCAATCGTACTCTTGAGGCTAGTTATCAAATTTCATTACTCATCGCTAAATCTGGGAAAAGTCATACTATAGGGGAGAATTTAATCAAACCATCAATACCAGCATTTATTAAAATGGTTCTGGAAAAAGATGACAAAGACGTTAAAGCTATGCCACTAATTAACAATACTGTTAGCAGAAGAATAGACAAAATGAGTGAGGATATTGATATAAAACTTGTTGAAAAGCTGAAAACAAACAACTTCTTGGTGCAAACGGATGAATCAACTTTGAGAGACAGTTATAACTTACGTAAGATATATTGATAAAGGTCATTTTGTTGAAGAAATGTTGTTCTGTAAATCATTAGAAAGTACCACTACCTCCAAAGATAATATATATATATATATATATATATATATATATATATATATAGAGAGAGAGAGAGAGAGAGAGAGAGAGAGAGAGAGAGAGAGAGAGAGAGAGAGAGAGAGAGAGAGAGAGAGAGAGAGAGAGAGAGAGAGAGAGAGAGAGAGAGAGAGAGGGAGGGAGGGAGAGAGAAAGTAAGCTAAATAATTACTTAGATGTCAATAATATACCAAAGAAAAATATAACATCTTGGCTGCAGATGGTGCTCCTAATATGATGAGGAAGAAAATGGTTGCTTAAAATTTATGAAAGATGAGAATCCAGAAATGCTTCTTGTGCATTGTGTTATTCACAGGGAAAACCTGATAGCTAAAAACTTTTCGCCTGTTCTAAATGAAGTACTAAATTTAGTTATAAAGTGTATCAAATGCTATTAAAGCTAGTGTCAAATGTGAACGTCTCTTCAAGTTATTTTGTGAAGAACAAAATGAAGACCATGTGAGACTTATACTTCCCACTGAAGTAAGATGGCTCTCGAAAGGGAACAGCTTGAAAAGATTTATGGAACTATTTGATACTCTTAGTGATTTTCTAAGCGACAAACCTGAAATGAAAAATCAGTTTACGGTCGATGGTAAGGCATTTGTGAGTTATTTAGCCGATATCTTTGTAAAACTAAATATATTAAATAAACAACTTCAAGAAACAAATAAAACTCTTGTCGATGCAAAAGCGAAGATGTTTGGTTTCAATACCTTTACTGAATTATGTCAGATATTTATTTACAACAAAAAATTTGAAAAGTTTCAGTGGCTCCAAAAATGTGAAGTAACTGATACTGCAATATATGTTATTGTCGATTATCTGAAAATTTTATCGGCTGATTTAAAAAAAAAGATTTTCTGATTTTAAACAAATTTATTTCCCAACTTGGATGATGCATCCAATGTTAGTGGATTTGTCTGATATTTCAAATATGCAGTATCAAGAAAACTCGTAGAAATTCAAAATGATGAGTCAATTAACACTTTATTTAATATAAAAGGAGTGATAGCATGGCTTTGTGAGGAAACCGAAATCAAATATCCAAATGCCACCAAATGTGCAAGAGAACTATTGTTACCGTTTCCATCTTCATATTTAGCTGAATACGGATTTAGTGCCATAAATGATTTGGTTCTAAACAAAAAGAAATCGGCTGGATATAACTAAATGGGGAGACTTGAGACTGACGTTAACTAAATTGGAACCTGACATAAAATCTCTTTGCAGCAAGCATTAAGCGCAAGGATCTCACTAAATTTAAATAATAAATAATTACTAATAATTAAAATAATATAGAAAAATCTTTCATTAAAATTAATTTGTACTTGAATTTTAGTTCTCCATTATATGTTTTGAAAATTTACTTACTGTGTTTGCTCAATAATTTCCTAGTGATTTCTTCCTAACACCTATCATTCAAGTTTCTTTAGTGAACATTTCAATTTTTGAATATTAAAAATTATGTATATGTTGGGGGGGGGGGGGGGGGGCATAAGAATTTTACAAAGGCTTAGGTGGGGCATAGCACAAAAAAGGTTGGGAAACACTGAACTAGAGTATCAAGAGAAACAAAATGAGAGAAAATGAAATATTTTGGACATGCAAAAATATAAAAAAGTCTAGAAAAGAGGGACGTGAACCAGGAAGGTGAAGAATAAGAAGACCATAACATAGATGAATTCAAGATGAGATTATAATTCAAACATGACAGAGGCAGGATATCTGGCTTGTGATAGACATTTTGAAAGACTTGTAGGGGATATATACAGGATGGGTGGATATTTTTCTAGTTACTTCATTCTTCATTCCAAACATCAAAGGACAGAGTAGTGTAGAAGTAAAATATCTGTCTCTAACTCAAGAAAGTAGGTACAGAAACAATGGATTTGTATATGGTTAGGAACTGTAGGATGGTGTACTCCCTCCATTTGTGAGGTATGGAAATAATGGATTTTTATATGGTTAGGAACTGTAGGATGGTATACTCCCTCCATTTGTGAGGTATGGAAACAATGGATTTGTATATGGTTAGGAACCATAGGATGGTATTGCTAGAATGTGTCTTAACAGAATTCAAATACAAATCAGCAACAGGCAAACAGTCCAGGGTGTGACACAATTCCAACAATTCTCGAAGCAGGTAAAATTAACGGCAATGACAAACTTGAAGGCCGGCAATCATGGAGCATCATTTATTAGCCCCAACGGTCAAGTCTACTGCATCTCAACACCATCAATAAAAAATAAATGACAATTTACGTTTACCGTGTCTGTTATGGCCAGACGGGCCGGTAATTACAATAATAAATATATCCCATATATCGTTGAAAACGCTAGACCCTAATGATTCTCAAATCCATGCCGCGGTCCTTCTGTCATTCCCAATCTGGATAGATTTGACCTAGTTGTGACGTTCTAAGTCCCGTTTGGATATGTCCACATCTCTCCATTATTTTGGGCTCATATATATCGTTCATGAATCTTCTCATTATCCTCTGCAATATGTGTTGGCCATGATAACGTTGTCCTGCCAGTAAATATCTTCCACGTTCCAGGTAGCTTCAACGTGCTGCCTCTCTTGCCTAGCTCTCTGATATGAATGTTTTTGTTGTTGACAATTCTCCTGACATATTATGTTTTTTACGTCATCTTCTTCGTGTTTCTCAAGATTTGGTTCGCGACTTTGTCATGAACTTTCATTTACGTCATAACCATTGTGCTACTACTTAGCAGGTATACTCCCTCCATTTGTGAGGTATGGAAACAATGGATTTGTATGTGGTTAGGAACCGTAGGAAGGTATACTCCCTCCATTTGTGGGGTAGTGCAGAGACATCTAATCTTTTCGGACAAGAGTGGTAAAACTAGGATCACTTGTATGCATTTTCTGTGCATGAAAATTTCTTCAGCATTTAAACATTCAGAGCAGGTTAAGTTGCAAAATTAGAAAACCAACTCCTGAGTCAAATGTTGCGAATACCTTGGATTTCCAGAGTAACTATTAATGATTGCCTGGAAGAGGCTAATGAAACTAGAACATTGAAACTATAAGAAAGAAACAAAACAGCATTTTTGATCATGTGATGAGAAGAGATGTATTGAAAAACATCGTAACAACTAGAAAGATCAGTGGGAAAAGAAGAAGCAGACCAAGAGAAAAGGTGTTGGAGGGACCGACAATGAGACAATGGCGTGGAGAAATATCATCAGCAGAGTTGATTAAAGGACCAAGATATGTGAAGAGGCATGGATGCCTAACCTGCTGGCAGGGCATATGATGATGATGACTCACAGATTGTGTAGTTTTATTATACACACATCAGAACCTTGATCGATGCTACAGAGTTTATGTCAAGAACATCCTTGCGAGATATCTTCGGAGGAGACTGTATGACTGTAGCACTTATAGAGTTAACCAAGTGTACAATGAACGGAAAAAAAGAGCTCTCATACAGAGATCATTTGTAACTTACATGTGGCCAAGAACTGGAAAGCTGCAAAGGCTAACTGCTTTGGCAAATTAGATTTTCGCTCATCCGGCACAAACATGGCGTAATCCTCCTTCTGACGAAGTGGCCGTGCCCCTTTCTGCCGATTGTCAACTGAAAAATGTAGGTATAACAAAAATATTCATATGTATATGCCATTGTGAAAAAATAATTACTGAATGGTACCTATTGCATAAATGTAATATATTTAGTACAAATAAAATACTTTAAGAAAAGAAAGAAAGAAAGAAAGATAGAAAGAAAGAAAGAAAGAAAGAAAGAAAGAAAGAAAGAAAGAAAGAAAGAAAGAAAGAAAGAAAGAAAGAAAGTTCTCATTACATGACCAGACAACATCATATGTTTCTTTTTTATAGCTGTGTATACTATTCTGTTTTTCACTAGCATCTCTTGGGCAATCATTAATTACCCTGGCCGCCCAGGGTATTCACAACACAATATAATCAACATGATGAAGATACAATAAATACAGAAAAAACCCAAAGTATAATTAACTGTTTCAGTCCCAGAAGGTCCATATCGGATGCCCTAAGTGTGACGTAACCAGTTGCCCAAAGTATGAAGTAACCAGATGCCGAAAGTATGCAGTAACCAGATGCCCAAAGTGTGAAGTAACCAGATGCCCAAAGTGTGCAATAACCAGATGCCCAAGTACCAAGATGCCCAAAGTGTGTAGTAACCAGATGCCCAAAGTATGAAGTAACCAGATGCCCATAGTGTGCAGATGCCAAAGTGTGCAGATGCCCAAAGTGTGCAGTAACCAGATGCCCAAAGTGTGAAGTAACCAGATGGCCAGCATGTGCAGTAACCAGATGCCCAAAGTGTGAAGTAACCAGATGCCCAAGTACCAAGATGCCCAAAGTATGTAGTAACAAGATGCCAAAAGCGTGTAGTAACCAGATGTCCAAAGTGTCCAGTAATCAGATGCCCAAAGAGTGCAGTAAACAGATGCCAAAAGTGTGAAGTAACCAGAACCTCAAAGTGTGCAATAACCAGATGCCCAAGTACCAAGATGCCCAAAGTGTGTAGTAACCAGATGCCCAAAGTATGAAGTAACCAGATGCCCATAGTGTGCAGATGCCCAAAGTGTGCAGATGCCCAAAGTGTGCAGTAACCAGATGCCCAAAGTGTGAAGTAACCAGATGCCCAAGTACCAAGATGCCCAAAGTATGTAGTAACAAGATGCCAAAAGCGTGTAGTAACCAGATGCCCAACGTGTCCAGTAATCAGATGCCCAAAGTGTGCAGTAAACAGATGCCAAAAGTGTGAAGTAACCAGAACCCCAAAGTGTGTAGTAACCAGAACCCCAAAAAACCGGAACCCCAAAGTGTGCAGTAATCAGATGTCCAAAGTGTGCAGTAATCAGATGCCCAAAGTGTGCAGTAACCAGAACCCCAAAGTGTGTAGTAACCAGAACCCCAAAGTGTGAAGTAACTGGAACCCCAAAGTGTGCAGTAATCAGATGTCCAAAGTGTGCAGTAATCAGATGCCCAAAGTGTGCAGTAACCAGAACCCCAAAATGTGTAGTAACCAGAACCCCAAAGTGTGAAGTAACTGGAACCCCAAAGTGTGCAGTAATCAGATGTCCAAAGTGTGCAGTAATCAGATGCCCAAAGTGTGAAGTAACCAGAACCCCAAAGTGTGTAGTAACCAGATGCCCCATGCTAGCAGACTATGTCCATGCTTGACATGTGAGGCAGAAATCTGTGCTGTGTACATAGTGGAGAATGTGTTGTCTTTCTTCTTCTTCTTACATATGGCATGTTTGTCCACAGCCTCCTGTTTTCGTTGCCAATCATTTTTAATATGAATATTTCTCCCTGTCAAAGACTCAGGTATATAGGAATGAAGACCACCCTGAAAGAGTGGTCTACCTCAAGTAGAATAGAGGTAACCCAGTGCCCCTATATGAGGGCAGGGTAGGTGTAGGGACTAAATGAGAAGGGGAACTATTAAATAGGTCTCTCATGGGACACGGTGTTGTCAACCAGAGAGTAAGCACTCTGGTCACGACATAATCACGCCAACGTGATAGACACGGAGAACTTAACTGAAACTCAAGATAGACACGGAGAACTTAACTGAAACTCAAGAGAGGCCACTACTCTAGCGTGCTGGATGAGGCCGCACGCAAAAGCCGTAGTGCGCCCCAAGTCCTTCCGCGTACTGTGTAAACAGCACGCGGAGAATAGTCAGACGGGACACAGACTTCGTAGTGAACGCATCGCTTAGCGTCGATGCTTATTTCGTTAGCCGAGTAGATAGATTAGCAATAGGGTTAGGAAACGACTAGTGATAGGCAATTCTGTGCATTTATGCTTGTGTGATTTGTTAGCGACTGTTTGTTGTACATTGATATGATGCAAAGAGCCAGTGGTAATAAAATGTGTAATCAATTCCTCTCGTACGACTAACAAGTCTTTTTGTGTGGTGCGAGAGAAGTTATCCCGAAATGCCTGTGACATCGGTTGTTGACACTCCCAGCCAGGATGTCAAGCTGTCTAGCATCTTCTCTCTACATGTTCCCCTGTATCTCTTCCCCACCCTCAATTTTCCTTTCCTGATTACACTTCCACTTTACCCCATAACACCATAAGATGAGATGTTCAAAGAATATGCACTGTCGTTTGATAAAAGCAACCAGTTCTCTTCTTGAGTTGGTTTCTGTAATATGTATATACTTTCATTATCTTATTTATTAACTATTAAAAGCATTTCCAACAATCTTCTTCAGAACCACATATCTGCAGCATATAAAAAATGTCTCACTACCTGTTCATTTTCACATACAGTATTGGCTCCATTTACATTTTAAGAACTTTCTTTCTCACAATCTTCGAAAAAATGTTATTAAATTAGTCTTCATCTTGATAAATATTGTTTGGACCTGAGCTATTCTACGTTTCACCTCTTTAGTAAATCTTCTATCTGTTGTTATCAGATGTCCAGATATCTGAATTCATTATTGTCAGTAGGTAGAAGTGTTTTTAATGTGATCATTTAATGACAGGATTCTGGGATGATCCTATGTTTATTGCACAATCCATCCTTGTAATGTATTTATTTTTGCAACCACATAACTTGCACTCATGTGTAAATATTACATTTACCCATGTACAACAATCAATTGCTCAACATGCCCTCATGTGTGAATATTTCCCTAACCCATGTGAATTGATCAATCTCACAATATGCCCTCATGTGTTAATATTTCCCTCACCCATGTGAAATGATCAATCAAACAACATGCCCTCATGTGTGAATATTTCCCTAACCCATGTGAAACAATTAATCAAACAACATGCCCTCATGTGTGAATATTTCCCTCACCTATGTGAAACGATCAATCAAACAACATGCCCTCATGTGTGAATATTTCGCTCACCCATGTGAAATGATCAATCACACAACATGCCCTCATGTGTGAATATTTCCCTCACCTATGTGAAATGATCAATCAAACAACATGCCCTCATGTGTGAATATTTCCCTAACCCATGTGAAACGATCAATCAAACAACATGCCCTCATGTGTGAATATTTCCCTAACCCATGTGAAATGATCAATCACACAACAAGCATGCCTATGCCAATATTGCTCTCCCATATGTCTTGCACTCTGATGTGGATTTTGCTCTCACCCATGCAAAACACTCAACCACATCATGTGAAAAACACCAGCCATCTTCTCACAGATCTCAGTAACCAGTCTCACAGACTGCCCAACACTTTCAAACAGACAGACAGACAGACAGACAGAGAGAGAGAGAGAGAGAGAGAGAGAGAGAGAGAGAGAGAGAGAGAGAGAGAGAGAGAGAGAGAGAGAGAGAACTGGCATACAATGCTGATAAACTAAACAAACATATACCAATAGAAGGATACACGCTCTCTACAGATACATGTCTTGCATAGATGTGTACCACCGATATGCATACACACTGTGTAGAGGCACTCACTCGCTGCCATCAGTATACACAAAATGTACACATGGTCGACAAATATGCACGTCTGACAGTCAGCACAGTCTGTTAGACTGGCAAGGGCCGAAGATGTAATTATCGTCTGACTTCGTTTGGCACCTGCGATTTCCCAGAATGGCGCTCTCAAATTACGACCCTGCCAATCCAACAAATCGACCGCGGAGTGTGACGTCAATTAAGTCGACTGGAAGCAATTGTGATACTGTGGGGGTATTCTCTAGTGTGAACGAACTCATAAAACTATATCCAGCATAGATCTGAGTAAATATGTACAACGTAAACAGAAATATACTTTTTTACAGCATGGGGTATGTTGGGTTAAAGGTACTAGCGCCGTATTTTTACTGACCAATCAGTACTGAATTGATGATCAGGGCGGCCGCCTTTATTTCCCAGAACATTTTCTGATACACAGTTTGGGCAGGGTGCGCGGGATTTCAGGTCATTATTCTTAAATGCCAGTTTGGTGCGGGATTTGAGTAAATGACAACTGTGCCGACATGCATGAGTGCTAGCCATTGCACTACCGCGGCTCCGCGAGTGGGCACCTTAAATATCCACAGAGAGAGAGAGAGAGAGAGAGAGAGAGAGAGAGAGAGAGAGAGAGAGAGAGAGAGAGAGAGAGAGAGAGAGAGGGGGGGGAGGCAGGCAGGCAGGCAGACAGACAGGCAAAGAGCGAGAGAGATTTGCGGATTGTAACTCAGGAAGAGTTAGTAGTATGGAACAGCATTTGCAGGGGTGACTCTGCATGGTATCGTTGTTATGCATTCCATGTTTCTGTTTTTCATTCCCAGTTTTGTTGATCGGACTACCTCTGAATAGATCAGTAGTCCTTAATGTTTCCGTCTTTTATTGTTTCGTTTTAGGTCACCCGTTGATAAAGACTTCGATCGAAACGTTAGACTGTACCTGTGTGGTTTTCCGATCGTCGAGCTTCTTAATCATGTTTTGTGATATATAAAACCGATGACCAAGTCCTACAAGAAACAAATGAAAACCGTGAACTGGTTTTAGAAATTAGACGCAGATAGTCAGTTTTTGGATACGTTATGAGAAGAAATAAATTGGAGAACTTTGGTGACAACTGGCAAGATTGAGGGGAAGAAAACAAGGGGAAGGCAAAGAAGTAAATACCTGGATGGCTTTGGCCACGTGGTAAGGTCGAGACGAGACAAGAATACTGAGCTGATCCATGACTCTGGTGATGTCATGACCGCCTACGCCTATCGGCATGGCACATGATAATGATGATCATGATGATATAGCTTCCATCGTCTGTTATCACGGACCATATAGCTTCTGACCTTTATATGCTTTTGCATATCCTCTTGTGTATACTAGCAACATCGGCGTGTGTATTTTATTGGGGGTAGAATATTGGCGAGCACGTCTTTTGGCGGAAGTTCAAACCCCAATCGAGGCGGATTTTTTTTTTAAATATAGACCTAGCCTAAAATAAATACCAGGAAATGTAAAGTAAAGTAAAAGTGACAGGTCGATATTAACATCATCAACTGAGTGCCGACTGCTTGATATAAATACTGTATAAAGCTAGCACCATATACCCAAAAGACAGCCGGTGGAAAGGATCCGTTACTAAATCAGCGCGCGCCGACGTGTTGCAGATAACAGAAAAACCTGGAACCAGTTAGTGGCAAGCCCTTCCGGAGATAGATCGGCTCCAACCGGTTTCATGAGCTCAGTACTTAACTGCTCGTACGGCTGCATGGATAACCACGCATGAAAAGACACTTTTGTATACACGTGAAGCTTAACAGCAGGCAATAAAGGGATAAGTTACAAAGCATCTACGTCAGTAATCTGGTCATAGCTTGTCTGGGCTTCTTTAGTGTCCGTATTATAAACAAAAATGTTCACAAGTTAGTTACTGACAGTCTCTAAGGTGGTTGTGTGTCTGGTGTGTGTGTTCTTTTATTGGGGGAGTTTTGTTAAAGTCGCCGTGAACGTCAGACCATGGACGATTCATAACTAGACCGTTACACTCATTCCATGACTATGGTCACAGAACATTAATTAGAATTTAATGCCCTCTTTACAAGGCCGTGCCCTAACCTTCAAGTGTACACGGCAATGAGGAAGTTCATGTTTTGGCATCAAACCGCTTTTTATTGGAAGCATTACCACTTGGTAAGGGGCCAGGTATTGACGTCATTGGGCGACCCCGCAACCTCTCCCAGTGCGGAATGACATGGTGATCAATGAAGCGAGAGATGGCAGAGTGTTATGACTGGGATCAAGGGCCTACTGACAGCTAATGGTGTATGAATAGATGAGGAAAATCATACCATGACTGATATTATAGAAGACTTCAGGAACGGAATTTAGCACATACGTAGGTTATGATATGGCACAGTCGTTAGAGCGCTTCCGTACTCACAGGGGCCTGGGTTCAATCTTCAGTCACCATCATGCAACAATTCTTTGTACAAGGCCTCTCATCAAAAAGTATCATGATCCCCTGCCAGTTCTCCCGCCACATGCTTGTCCATGCCCAAGATGTCTGCAATGCCCTGTATCCATCTTCGTGCTGGTCCAGCCCTGTATCCATCTTCGTGCTGCTCGAGCCCTGCCAGTTCTCCCGCCACATGTATATCTATGCTCAAGATGTCTGCAATGCCCTGTATTCATCTTCGTGCTGGTCCAGCCCTGTATCCATCTTCGTGCTACTCGAGCCCTGCCAGTTCTCCCGCCACATGCATGTCCATGCCCAAGATGTCTGCAATGCCCTGTATTCATCTTCGTGCTACAAGAGCCCTGCCAGTTTTCCCGCCCTGCCAATTCTCCCATGCATGTCCATGCCCTGTATCCATCTTCGTGCTGCTCGAGCCCAGCCTCTTCTTCCAGGAACCCGACTTCCATCACGGTTCTTTCCAAGCCACTATAACATTTAATATGGCCAAAGTATTTTGGTTTCCGATACACAATGCTGTTTATGAGACAGTTTCCTTCGATGTTCATATCTGATAGAATGTCAGTATTCCTCTTCCTCTTGGTCTACGATATTCTAAGAACGTTTCTGCAACATTTTAATCCACAAGCTCCCGTTTACTGTTTTAGTGAGTAACTCGCATCCGTATGTTGCCACAGGACAAGAAACATGCTCTCAAAAAATGAACTTGTATTAGTTTGCTGATGCTGTGCCACATAGGCTGTTAATACGGTTTGACCTCTGCACCAGTAAGTCCAGTCTACGCTCGATTTCTCGTAAGCAGTGCCCATTGTTGCTGATTATGAAGCCAAGGTACTCAAAGTTTCTAGAGGTTAGTTTTCGTCACTTGAACCATGGGGTCGCCTCAGCCTCGTTAAATGGGTAGGTGTGTGATAATTTCCAGAATTGTCTGCAAACTGTCTTGGAAGGAACCGCGGCGCGGGGTGAAAACGAGTGGGCCCGTCTCATTATGCCGTGACCTAATGTATGATGAATGTCTAACGCTTCTCGTCCATATGTGTTGGGAAAAGCCGTGGAGTTAGCTGTTTTTACTTTTATAGTGTTGTGGTATTATACTGTTGGGCCACCAATGTTTCTTTTCAGCAGCTCGTGTCAAGTTAAGTCAAGCCCAGGGCGGCAAATAAAATTCCTTCCCTCACGGGACATTGAACCAGAATCTCCTCGTTGGTGAGACAGGATCGTATCTACTAAACGACAAACTGAACACAGGAGTTAATACTTAGACGAAAAGCACAACATAGGAGCAACAGAAGTACTTATCGTCAACATGTGCAAAGGGAGACGGATATGTTTACCCGGAGTTCAGGGCGCAAAGACACAAATGTAATCAAAACAGCTGTGTAAAAACACGCCATGTCGTGTGGCGTTGGTGATCATATGTGTCCACAGCCCTGTCTCTTGTGCTTCGAATCATTTCTTATACTGATGTTCTCACATGCCGTGATGTTAAACTCTCAGCGTCTTCTCTCTTGGTCGTCCCCTGCATCCCGTTCCCTCCAACTTTCCCGTTGAAACGACATACTCCAGTTTTCCTCTTCTCAGGACATGCTCAAAGAATGTGGACTGTCTTCTTTTGGAGCGAGTAACCTGTTCTTTTTGTGAGTTAACTTCCTTCAAGATATTTTTATTGCTCTTTTTGTCTGCCCGCGTAGTTCAAATCATCCTTCTATAAAAACCCCGTCTCCGCAGCTTCCACATACGTCACGACTTGTCGGCTAACTGTCCATGAATTCCCCCCCCCCCCCCCACATCAGGATGGCTCTATACTGCTCTTACGAGTACGTAAATGCCTAAATCAAAATAGTGTTCATAAAAGAACACACATACAGAAGCCGTGAACAAAGCCGATGGTAAATATCGACTTTGCTAACGTGTTTCAAGAGAAAATATTGCCCCTGTTAAAAGTTAGTTGCATATCCTTTACAGGGCGGAGCAGTCAACTCCAGCATAGTGCGCGCGCGCATGTGTGCGCTGTTTGTGATTCCTGGGCAAGTTAACATTCAGAAGTTTGTCACTGCTTCCTGCGCGACCGGCACTCATACCATTGTATGGAAACCAACGAAAGGTGGTCTGCTTCCAAATTTCCCGCAGCTGTGTTTCGAACGCTGCATGCAGTATTACGAATTTACTTCCCAGGAAATTTGCGTGTATACATGCATCTTTAGGCTGGGAGGCCAGGTCAATGAATTGGAGATTCCAAGGGTATTCGAACGCACGACCAATGAAGGCAGATAAGCGTGCCATGATAGCCACTGCGCTACCGCGGCCCCCTCTGTGTGATTAGCACGCCATTATTTTACTTTTACTCACACACAATTCCCCTTCCTCCCCCGAAAAAAATCACTTCGTTCTGATTGCTCCGTCTCTGCCATAAAAAGCTGCTGTTTTTAAGTCCAGCGACGCTTTGGTTTCCGGCAGTTGGCTCCATGCCAGGTATTGGTTTTTGCTGTGTACAGAGCGGTTGATTGTTTCTGTGTACGGTATCCTTTATGTTTATAGGGCTTTGTAGCTGGGAGGGTACAATCAGATTGTGTTCGTTAATAATAAAAGACGTGTTGAAGAGAGAGAGAGAGAGAGAGAGAGAGAGAGAGAGAGAGAGAGAGAGAGAGAGAGAGAGAGAGAGAGAGAGAGAGAGAGAAAAGAGGAAGCCACAAGAACAGGCTCTCTTTCTGGTGTATTTATGTTTATTTTTTGTTTTGTTTACCCGGCTTTGTAGTTTGGTGGGTACAATGAGATTGTTCTTTAGTAATAAAAGACGGGCTGGCAAATAGGCTCGTGTGCGTGTTCTTTCTATTTATGAGACCTTACAGCACCAATAACAAAATGGGGAGGAGGGAATGAAATACGATTTGTGTTTGTTAAAAGACGCACTGGATAACAAATTCTCTTGTGTGTATGTGTATTCTGTCTGTTTATTAGTTTATACAATAAGAAGGGCACACAAGGATAGCGTTGGTGAAAAGAAGCGTTGAGTGTTCATGTTTTTCTGCCCGCGCACGATTGACACAGTCAAATACAACAAATAAGCTAGGGTTTCTCTAGAACAGAGAAGCGGCTGGCCGAGTGGCTAGGAATGCCGGGATCTTCTTCGGGAGACCTGGGTTCAAATCCTCAGTAAGGTGTCGATTTATTTTTTTTCTCGGGGGGGGGGGGGGCAAAACGAAAACCCTAACCTGTACAATTCGCGGCGACTGCGCTAGCCAGGTGGGCTTAATTCCTCAGGGTCAAGACCTCCTCCTCTCCTCTCCTACACCGCAAGGTAGTACATGACAGTTCTCTAGAACAGTGGTTCTCAACCGGTAGGAATTCCCCTCCAATGGGGAATTTTAGGGCGGGGGTGGGGAGGGGAGAATTAAGATTATTTCAAGAGCGCGTTAATACAAGAATAGATTACTTGATATTGTTTCTCCCTTCATACTTTATATTTGTGTACTTCTCGCCCTTCTAAAATTCGTTTTATAACGTAAGTAGACCCGCAAATCACGTTTTATGTAGACGTCTAGACTTGTTCTAGTATGTGTTATTAAATTTAGCTTCCATTTTACGTATAATGTGTAGGGGCGAGGGGGGGGGGGATTTATAGGGAGGAAATAGGAAATGGAAGGGGGGGGGGCTATATAGGGAGGAAATATGAAAGGGGGGATTTATAGGGAGGAAATAGGAAAGGGGGAGCGTGGGGAGAATGACATTCTGACATATGGTGAAGGGGTGCATGGGCTAAAAAAGGTTGAGAACCACTGCTCTAGAATGTGTTGTGGTTGGACTCTAAATCTTCTTGTTATCCACACAAGCTTGTTATTGTCTCCCCTAATGAGGTTGCTGTTGTCATCATTGGAATCATCATCATGTAGCAGGTCCTATACACAACGTCGCTCGCATTATGGCCTCGTCGAAATGCCTCTCGCTCTCTGGCCATGCCTCCTGCCTCGTGCACCCTCATGCTCAGGGTGTCTTCAATGTCCTGTCTCCATTTCGTGCTGGCCGATCGCGGCATCTTCTTACATAAACCACGCCTTCCATTGTTGTTCTATTCAAGCCATTGTGACGTATAATATGACCAAATTATTTCAGTTTCCGCGACATGATGGTGGTTATGAGTCGGTTTTATTCGACGTTCAGATCCATGATGTATGGGTCTGAATTACAAATATATTATACACAAAAGTCCACCGTCACGCAGGAATGAAACTGTGGTGAAATTCCTTTCAGGTGTCCGTTCTGATGTATGTGTTCTAAAACATTGGATACTCTCTTCCCTAGTAAGACTGATATTGCCGTCCTTACAATCAATACTACATGAAATAGACACCGCGGAAATGTAAATTGGTAACCACGAAGAATCAGTTTATCCTGAAAGTAATCGGCACACTATTCTAGACAGGGTGGTGGAGAGGAGAACAAGAAGGGACTATAGTTAAACACCAGCAAAACTTCATGAATGGCGGTTTCAAAGAAATCACACATTCAAACACGATGTCTACATCGTGAAATGCTATGCGGCGCTATGGGGGTAGTGAGGTTGGGGTAGTGGACGCGTTTCACAATTCCCCGACATCCCGAGTCGAGGGTTCGAAATCAGCCGCAGGCGATTTGGAAGCAGACCGTCTTGCGTTGACTTAGATGGTATGAGCGTCGCTTGTTCAGAAAGCAATGATAAACTACGGAACGTAAAAAAAAATTCCTAGCAGATTGTAACAGCCAAATAAATGCTGGGAATGATTGCGACGCCCTGTGATGAACATGCAACTGACTCCTTAACTATATAGTAAAGGTGACAAAGATTAAACAACTTAATTCCAATAACATCCATTAGTATGCCAACTTATTAGGCTTCCAGTTCTAATCAATGTATCAGGTAACTGCTAACACCCACAGACAAACTTACTCGTATTCCATGACGGCCGACGCAAGCGATCAGATTCCTTTATAATCATCCGTTTTCTTGGTAAGTTCCATCTTCTGATCGCGGACTTTTCTGCTAACTATTCAGGATTCCCATCCCCCTCTCTTTCTCTTTGTCTCTCTCTCTCTCTCTCTCTCTCTCTCTCTCTCTCTCTCTCTCTCTCTCTCTCTCTCTCTCTCTTTCTCTCAACACTCAGTCACCACCTCCTCCAAACCTGATCTTCTAATAAGTGATAAACAAATAACGGTGGCTTGTTCAAGTGTGATTAATCACTTGTAGCCTGAGAGAGAGAGAGAGAGAGAGAGAGAGAGAGAGAGAGAGAGAGAGAGAGAGAGAGAGAGAGAGAGAGAGAGAGAGAGAGAGAGAGAGAGAGCTTGCTCCAACCAATAACTGGATATAAGTGTGTGAATTTGGTCCATACTCTAAGTGAATATGTATTTGTGTGACAGAGATAGACAGATAAATAGAAAGAGAGAGAGAGAGAGAGAGAGAGAGAGAGAGAGAGAGAGAGAGAGAGAGAGAGAGAGAGAGAGAGAGAGAGAGAGCAACAACAAAAGTAACTCCTCTAGAGTATCTGTCACGGATTTACCTATATCACTTGTTTAACTTGGCAGGAACGTAAATCGAAAACAAGAACAAACACAGAAAGCACACGTTTGACAGATGGCCGGAATGTCAGACAAGCAAGAGCGGGAAGAAATTTCTGCCCGACCTGCGCGGCCCAGACCAGAGGTTGTGGGCAGTCAAGGTGAAAGTAACATTGAGAGTAGACAAGTACAGATCAGGTGAAAAATGTCCTACCCGGCGAGATATAGTTTTTGTCAAACTTCCTCCCTTACCGACCCTTCTCCTCCCCCTCCTCCCCCCTCCCCCATCACAAACACACATACGAGCGTACAGAGGAAGCTGGGTCTAGCCCACACACGGGGTTCAAGAAGTACTGGCTAAGGTAATGCATAGCAGGTATTGGCATTATGACGAGAGCTATTACAGCCCTATATACATACTGGAGATGGGCTCCCAGGCCTACAATAAGAGCCAGGAAATGACGTGGGAAGTAGAGGCGGTCGGTATGATTCTGATCACATCACCCGTCGTCATCATCATCATCATCATCATCAAGTGTCCTGCCAGCTGGCGTAGGAGTTCATGGCTCTCCACAGATCTCGGCCTTTGATGTTCTGGATTAACTCTGTTGAAGATATGCATCCATGCCACCATCTCAATCCATCCAGCATCATGTCTCTTGGTCTGTCTCTACCTCTCTTCCCCTCGATACTTCCAGTTGTCACGATGTCCTCCGATGTCTCTCTTCTCATCACATGACCAAAGAAAGTTGCTTGTCTCTTTCTTATTGTTGTATATAGTGTTCTAGTTTCATTAGCTTCGTTGGGGCAATCGTTGTTAGTTGCTCCAAAGAGGATAATGAAACTAGAACATTATATACAACCCAATGCGCCTTAAGTGTATAAATGGTCTTTTACTTACTTACTTATATACCGGAGCCACAGCTTTATCAGGTGAGGTATCCAGTTTGCTTTCCATTTTTATCCGAAAATAATCACTGGTACCATCTTCGCGAGGCAAAACAGACAACGCAGTCGTATATTGCCAGGGGACAACCCCAATTCTCAGCTTGGGTCTGAACTCTCATCGTCGTGTTGTTCATCGACCATTTTGCAGGCCATCAAATGTATTGGATATATTACGATAGCCTTGAATGTTTATTTTACGGTAGCGTAGTGGCCAGACATTCCCCTGCCACCCCGATGGTCAGTGGCTCAACCTGCATTGGGGTGGATTCGAATTTTACAAATGTACCTGGGCTTCCAAGTCAACCCAGCCGTCAACCCTCCTAAGAAATGTCTTGGGGAGCAGATGCTACCAGCGTAATACTTACCACATCACCCACGAGTGTCGTTGGCCTATAACAGCGGAAGGATGGTTTCTGAGATTAATGCAGTGAATACCTTGTACGGCCAGAGTAGTTAACAAGCTGTCTGAAAGAAGCAAATGAAAGCAGAGCTGTATACACAGCTATAAGAAAGAGACAGTGTTCTTTGGCCATGAGAAGAGAGGCATTGAGGAGTATTGTGAGGACAGTGGTAGAAGCGGCAGACTTAAAGACATGATGCTTGATGGTCATGGCCTGGAGGTGTGTCATCAATAGAATGGGTCCCGGCAGCAGTGGTCGAGATTTGTGGAGAGGCGTGCACGCCTACGACACTGGACGAGGCACTTGATGATGACCTCGATGGGGATTATAACACATGACTACCGTGCAGACAGGCAGGTAAGGATCACTGCGCTAAAGTGGCTCCCCCTACAAAGGAATATGGAGAAGGTAACTGTTTCCACTCACTTACTTTCGGTATGGACTATCATGCGTTTTCTTTATCAATCCCCCAAGTAGTGAGTAATAATAACGCCTTGCCTTTTTATACTACTAGTTCAAAGTAAAAACGTAACTGTCTGCAAACCGGGCCACACTGTGGGTGGGCGAGATAACGTCAGGGACAGGTGAGACGAGAAGTAAGCGACTAAAGCAGCAAGAAGAGGGGCGATTACGGCCAGAGAAACCCCTTTGGTAAAAACCTGGAGAACCTACGGACAAGGGAGATGTGATCGTGCGCATGTGGGACCAGGTGAAGAAAACGGGAGAACAGACTGAGAACCCGTATGCGGAGAAAATGATATGGCGGGGGGGGGGGGGGGGATTGGCAGGGGTTCTGAACGAATCTCAAAACTGAGAGGGAAGACCAAGAGAACTTTCAATCAGGTGGCAGTTGGAACGATTAGCAGTATGATTCTTCGCTGGCTGCTGAACGAGGGCGGAGGGACCGTGTGGGAATCTCCTGAGTGCAGTGATGTCGGTTCTTAGCTTAACTCAACTCACACCTGGATGCAAATGTCTCTGCACAAGAAATAGAAATGAGAGGGGAAACTCACGAGGATATAAAAATAGCACCATTAATATGTGTGTCTGATTGGATCTTATTAATTGGTATGCGAATAGCGGGAATTGAATCTAACTGCCACCTAAATCGTGACGTTGCGTGTTAGTACCTCCAAAAGCACAGAACTAGAAAATAACCTTGTTTTTTTTTTCTTTTTGAATATCATTTACAGGACATCGCTGTCAACATCAGCATCTTTCAGGTGATTGTTGATTTCTTGGTGAGATTACGCTCACTAGTTTGCCATCGCTTTCTGAACGACCGGCACATATACCACGTAAGTTACCGACGCGGAGAGAACCGCTACCAATTCTCGCACGCGTCACGGTTCTTACGAGAGTATACAGGATTACGGACATAGTCGTGTAACTCCTTGACCAGGGAGACCGGTATTGTTGTTTTATAGTGTCATTAATACTGTGAGGATGCTGGAATGCTGTCTGTTGACAGCCAACTACCTCAAACCTGTAGAGGAAGCGTATAAACCTGGGTCTAAATCCCAACGAATCCGTATATGACTCCCCGCACATGTACACTTCGAGTACCAGACTTTCAAATACTGTCTGGTTTCTGAGCTTTGGAAGATGAAGGCGAAACACATTTCCCCCGATGATGTAATATTGGTACCGATATCAGGGGAAAACCTCTATCTGAACCTGACTCCGACAGACGCAAGCCCACTTCAGGACTCAGGCTACCAGAACACCAATATAACGGACTAACAAAGTTACACATCAGTCCCGCCGTGGATTCACAGCCAACCACCCGTGGTATCATTACAGGTGAAAATCTTCAAGGTCATGGAGTTTGAAGGGAAGGACAGGCAAACATAAACTATAATTTAATTGTGTAGATCTGGTGTTAGCTGCATGTTGTCTAGAGCAGTGGTTCTGAACCTTTTTTGGCCCATGCAGTCCTTCATCATATATTTAGAATGTCATCCACACCCCCCCCCCTTTTCCAAAATGGCATCCCCCCATTTCACACACACACACACACACATATATATATATATATATATATATATATATATATATATATATATATATATATATATATATATATATATACACACACACACACACACGTACGCGTTCACAGATTTCAAGAAAGGGGGACGATCGCGTTTTGTGTGTGCCTGAAGCCAGTTTGAGTCTGCCAATCTGTGGTCGTAATTCCTCCACTTGGTAACCCTAACACACCTCTCCCCTCCCCCCCCCCGGAAAAAAAAGGGGGGGACTCCCCACAGGTTGAGAACCACTGGTCTTGAGCATTCGGCCCTTGAGGGGTGATGTGATCAACGTCGCGCCGCCGCCCGTCATTACTTCGAAAGACATTCCCTGGTGGTCACTGTTGTCATCCACCTGCACACGATCGTTGCAATAAACAACACATGGACAATGGCATGAGCGTGGTGGGACAAGGATTCGACTTCTGGACTTGCCGCTCGCCACGGGAAGAAAAGACAGCCACTTATGCTTCCATGCATTCACGCCTATACAATGTGATGGACTTAGCACATCACAGACCTATAGCGGTTCCTGCTTCGAGACTGTGTTTTGGTTTGCTTTATATTCCTTACATTTTACATGTTACTGTGTAGTCACCCTGCTCTTGCTCGTTAATATCACCAACACTTGTGTTGTATTGCGCATTGTACCTTAATGCATTATGTAATATACACGGCCCACCCGTTTGCTATATATGACTGTACGACAATACAGTGGTACACTATGTGCGTAGTAATAATAGCAGCAGCTGTAACAGTAGTCGAGGGCTGATTCAGAGACTACAAAATTGAAATTAAGAAACGGTGACTTGTCATGTATCCTTTTTCATTATTCTGAAGACAAAAAAGAACCTTGATTTAGACTATGCAATATAGCATATTATGAACAGATTACTCATGTTCATATTATAATAGCTTCCTAATCAGGTGCACTATGATTATTTATCTGCAGGTACGTATGCATGCGTGTATCAACGCGCATGTGAGGCTAAGTGTGTGTGCGCTTGAGTGTAAACATACTGAATGGGATCATACAGTTGATTTCCCTTTTGCCGTTCTCTGTGCTCTTTCATTGTCGGACGAACTGGGGGTGGGGGACGGACGGACGGGGACACACACACACACGCACGCAGACACACACACATCTCCATCTTGAAAGGACCATGGTGAGATGTTCTTAGGACTGAACAGAACCATAGGCAGAAATGCTACTTCATTGCCTGGGTCACTGTCCATAAGTTGTGTATATCAGCCATCACAGCATTTATTACGAAGAAAATGGAAGTATATATATGGTCATATCCGGAGTGAAATAATGAAATGAGTTGAACAAATATGAGCACTAGAAAAGACAGAAGCATAAATAGAAAACAGAATAAATAGAAAACAGAAGACGGACAACACTGGTGTGTTTCATATGGAGATCAACCTTTTGCGTGCAGTTCACATGAGGGCAGGGTCTACGTACACGTGGTCAGGGCCTATGTATGTATGTATGTATGTATGTATGTATGTATGTATGTATGTAATGTATGTATGTATGTATGTATGTATGTATGTATGTATGTATGTATGTATGTATGTATGTATGTATGTATGTATGTATGTATGTATGTATGTATGTATGTATGTATGTATGTATGTATGTATGTATGTATGTATGTATGTATGTATGTATGTATGTATGTATGTATGTATGTATGTATGTATGTATGTATGTATGTATGTATGTATGTATGTATGTATGTATGTATGTATGTATATATATAGCCAGGACCTACATGCATAAAGCTGGAGCTAATTGTTAAGCAGCTGTGCCGACCTCAGAGCCGTATTGATTCTGTGGTGGGCAGGTCCATCCACGTGAGGGTAAATAAACTTACAAACGACAATACGAATAAATATCATATGCATGAGTTTAAGGGGACAAAAATGAAAAATATGCTACAGAAAGTGTCAAGATTCGAAGAGTTTCATCAGTCATCCGTCTGATCAAGGCCATCCGTCTGAATGCCTTTAATGCGACAATTTGACAGTTTTTGTCACTTGTTCAGGGGCTGCAACACTCGATGATTGTGAAACGATCCACGCCTATGACCAACCCAAGTCCTCATACAAAATGGGATGCTGGTAACACTGAAATGCAAACTACTAAGCGTAATCTTGCCAAGAAATCAACAATCAGCTGAAAGTTGCTGATGTTGACAGCGATGTCCTGTAAAGAATATGCGAAAAAAGGCAAAAAAAAAAAAAAAAAACTGAAATGGGATTCGGGCAACACAGACTACATAATGGTTCTTAAAAGGAACACGAATTAAGCTGTGACAAGACCCAGCTAGAAGGATAGAAAGAGTAACACAGATAGTTTAAAAGAATTAAATAAAAATAGAATAGTTACTCGCATCCGATGAAAACAGTCCACATTATTTGGGCATGCCATGAAATGGGGAAAGCTGGAGTACGTCTATCAACAGGATAGTTCGATGGGAGATGGGATGGGGGTACGCTAAGATAGAAGATGTCTGACAGTCTGACAGCATGGTATAGAGGAACATCACAATCGGTGCACGATATAGAAGACTGCGGACATACATGATTGTGCGTGGACTATAAAAAGAACGACAATGCCAACAAGGGCATTAACTGACTTATGAGTCTGAAAAATACATGGACAGAAAAATACAACTGTCTAGTTCTGCTCCTTTCATAAGAGTCATGGAAAGGGCGTTGGCGAAACTAGGAATTTCCGCTTTCAGCTTGACATTTAATGTTGAATCAGTGGGCCAGTATATGTCTGAGACTACCGTACAGGAGACAACCCTGCAAAACGCATTCAGCAGTTGGTTTGCCCAGTCCAACATGAAACGTGCGAAGTGGTGAAGCAAACAAAATAAGTATGTATGTGTGCTTGTACAGATAGTTATGCCCGTTCTGAGGTGAAGAATGGTTACCCATCCTTGCGGGCAAGTAAGAGTCATATGTGCCTTTCGCTCACAACTGCATCATCTACTTTCACAAGTAAACTTGTCTGTCCAATGCAGGACGCTGTAATCACAGCTAGCCCCAATTGACTGCACTTTATTAGGCAATTTTACGTTCAGTAGTTTAACAAGACGTCAATATTTAAGTTTAACTGACCGGCGTGTGAAGCGAACCCACCATTCTGCGGCCAGAAAAGAACGTTTAAGTGTGTTAAACCTCTCAGCCATGCCGACCTCCACTTTTAGAAGACAGGTCATTTATTAGGACTTAATACTCCTTACATGAATGTCACTCAACACATGCATATGCACATTGGTTGCTTCCTTTTTTTTTCTTTTTCTGTTGACGGTTTGTTAGCAGTTGCAGTACCTAAGTGATCAGTGACTTCCCTCCAAATACAACAGTCATAGGTGTAAATCCCTTAGCCGTCAGGCCAATTATTTTTTTCTACCAGAGTTGATCCGACTTCATAAAGTGAGCTTCCTGTGGATCTTAGATGTACAAGCGATCGGCGTAATGAGAAGATCATTTTATCCTTTGTAATGTGCCGTTCAATCATAGAAACATGTCTCCAATACGCCTCAATAGCGTACAATCGACATTTAATTTAAGTCTCTTAGCCCCACGTGTTTTCCCAACATTATCCGTGTACTTGTAACAGAAATTGTGAGCAATACATGCCGTAATAATCTCCCCCATCGCATAAACCGTCTGGCTACACGAGCAATCCCGTTAAAACACCAGACTGCCGCAGCTTGCCAAAACGCCTGCGTGAATATAAAATGGAAACTCACACAGCACCTGAGGATTACAGGCAGCCGCCGTGACATCATCACTAACCAAACAATTGACGTTCAATACAAGGGTGCTGCTGGAAATGGCGGATCGCCCATGTAAAAATTGGGTATTTTATTGTAACCAGGGTGCAGACGACCGGGTGTACACGTGAATTGTGTATGCAATGGTTTCAGTCAATGCATCGCTTGTCTGCTTCCTCTTCTTCTGTCGTTATTTCCCACTGGAGCACATGATCTGAACCACATCCAGGGTAACAGGTTCTATATACCCGAGGTTTTTTTTTACTTATCATAACAACTTTGCCAAGGCCACGGCCTTCTCTTTGAGATTTCTGTGTTGGGATTTTTACCATGCACAACTTGCACACGGGACCTTGCTTTTCGCTCATACCCAAGAAGGCTATGTATTCGATCTCGCTAACCAAGAGATCATGGGAAACATGTGATCTCACTAAATACTAATGGTTTTGGGGAAAATTACCCAGCCCTATGCAGGTATTCCCAGCCCTATGCGGGAATTAAACCCGGTACCTTTTGAGCCTGAGGTGGACACCATAACCTCTCAGCTTCGCTCCCACCCGTCCCCATGTTTATGCAACTGCTGATGCGGTTTCAGCTCGTGCCGATTCAGTAGAAGTCATTTGGAGCATAGGCTCTCAACCAACATGTGCGAGGCCGTCCTATCCTTTGTTATATCTTATAGGTCCCTCCACGTCCACACCATGCCATTCCTTTTTGTCTATAATTCTCTTCCTCAAGAGTTTTAGGTCTCCCTCTATTTCACTGCCGGCTCCGTGGCCGAAGGAGTTATGGACGCAGTTTGTAATCGAGCAAACCGTGTTCGAAACACAGCAGCGAGTGACCTAGCAGCAGACCGCCTTGCACTGGTTTTTATAAAATGGCATGAGTGTCGGTCGCTATGGCCAACTACTGAACGTAAACTTGCCAAGAAATCACAAACAGCCAAACAATTTTGGGATGAATGGAACGTCTTATAAAGGATATGCAACTAACTTATTTTACTATGTTTCACTACCTGGCACAAAATACAACAAAGTGAAAAGCCGCGACTCTGGGGATTATGAAAAGAAACCACAACAGGAGAGACAGCTATGGAAGGTTACTCACTTTTCAGATCCGTCTCATCGACAATCTCGCTCTGGAGGATTTCTTCAATGACATCCTCCAGCGTGATGACTCCCACGGTCTCGAAGTACGGGTCCTGGTCATCTGTGTTGTGGAGCTTTTGCACAATTGCCATGTGAGAATTGCCTGATGGAAAATAAAGTAATCACATTAACAGAAATCACACGCCTGAAAAGTAATCACATTAACGACTTTTTTTTAAAAATTGTGCATACTGACCGCAGGAATTTGTATGGGCTGGTTAAGTCATAAGTTCTGGCTCACAGGGACAATGGGACAACAACTATGAAAGAATGCCGCATTTGCTGCAAAGATATACATATTAATATATCTGTTGTCGGATACGTCACTGAACACCAACATTTCATATGTCTCCAGTGAACACTAGACAATACCTTTGGCTTTACTTCTCGTGCTATTTTGATGGATTCTGTAGTTCTCGTGACTCCACAATTTGAAATAAACCGGCATACCTTAACTTTAATTCCGTGGTTGCGACGGAAGAGAAAATACAAGGTTAAGGTGGGCAATCGCACGCTAACAACACTAGCTTATGGTGTTGGTCTAAATTGTATTCGTGACAGTAAAAACTGAATGGTGCATGTCTAATCAATGAGCGTATTTACATTATTGATCCACGTTTTCTTCCAATACCCCCAAACTAGACACTAGCGTTGTGCATACACTGACAGTGTGCACGCTTGTAGTGTAGCAGACAGGAAATGTAGCCGTCGCTGAATATTTAATTACACAAGCTAGAGATGTAAAGTAAGTTGCACAGGAAGATCACAAGTACGTACTTCTTTGAAACAGACAGACAGACACCACACAGAAACAAACAGCAGACACGCAAGTAGATACGATTACATGCAACCAGGAGCCGCCCACATCAACTGAGTCTGTCGACAGGCCATGGCATCAAGCAACAGAAGTTAGCGACTGACAATCAATAAACTTCACAAGTCTGCCTTTGATGGTCACCTTGAACAAGACAGCACGTTCTGTTTGATCCTGCCATGGCGATATACCCGTTTCACACGATATCATTTAATTTGAACAATGAAAATTACACGCGCGGTTAAAAACTTTTTTTAAAAATCACACAAACGCCATGTCACGAAAGGCATTGCATCACAATACGTGCCATGTCGGCAGGCGTAGGCGTTCATGACTCTCCACAGATCTCCGTCGTCAGTTTTCTGGATCAGCTCCGCTGTTGATATTCCTCCATGCCACTGTCGCAATACATCCAGCATCATTTCTCTTGGTCTGCCTCTCTGCCCCTCTATCTTTCCAGTTGTCACGATGTTCTCCAAGGCCTCTCTTCTCATCACACTCTTTCTGATCGCTGCACATAATGTTCTATTTACATTAGCCTCTTTCAGGCAATTGTTGTCAGTTACTTTGGCAGTCCAAGGAATTCGCAACATTCGTCTCAGGAAACGCATTTCTAATTTGTTCATTTTCATTTAAATTCCTAGATTCACAGTCATACAGCAAAACAGGCGTTGCAGTAACACTAAAACGCCAAGAAATTCACAAACTAAACTCCTTATGTGCATTTCTCGCCGTGTTCACTTTCCGTAAAATCAGCAAAGCTAGACATATGGTTCACCGCTCAATGAGTAAAAGGGAAAAAAAAAAGATATCATGATGCCGTGTCAAGACAGACAGGCCAATGTCTTCTCTCAGATTACCTATGGTAAGATAGGCCAGTGTATTCTCTCGGATTACCTATGGTAGTCTAAATTCTTGCCTTCTCGGGTGATCAGGCCTGTCAAAGAGATCGATGTGGCACCACTCCGCTATGTGATTAACCTGCTATATGATAGCTTCCAAATGCTTTTCAATCTGTGCCAGAGTTATTCCGGTCCATTTCTGAATAGTGTCTGCCTAGTGTATTTTAGTCTCTACCTTATTGTTGCCTGGAATTGTTCAAGCAGGTATCGTGTAAGGTAATGATGTTAATATCAAAAGCATGCTCACACCAATACAGTTTACATGTTATCACAATTGTTTGGTGGTTGTGATGAGGGTGGCGTTCTGCAGTGAACTTGCCTACGTGATGATGAAGTGATCTTGCTTAACCCCCACATTTAGTATGATGGTGTTCTGCAAATTGACGGGTGATATCTGTGTATGTGAATGTGGTGGCGGTGTCTTGGTCATTTGTAATTACAGAAGAGGGAAATCTTATACCCAATAATGTGATTCTGATGGGCCACCCAGCTATGTATCATCATATGGTAAAAGAGGGTAAAGGTCCCTTTTCACACACCGTAAAACGAATGGTATATGGTGTTAGCCCCATATTTTATAGACCAATCGGTTCTTGAGGTGAGATGTGATCAATACCACGTCACCATCTTTTCTTTCCAATACATTTTCTTGTACCTTTTAGGCGGATCAACATGGAAGCCCAGGTCAATTTTAAAACTCAGCCTCGATGTAAATTCTAACCCATGACCAACCTGAGCAGCGTCTAACCACTAAGCTACCATGACTCTCAAATCGTCTGTTGAAATGTCCCCTAAATTGTATTTGTCTGTTTCTGATTGATTCCTATATCTTTCTCCTACCCTTTATTCCCAACTAGAGCAGAGGTCCTCAGACAATGTATGCCAAGCCATCATATCTGTTGCTACTTCCTGCAGCCCCCTACATCTTCTTCCCGTATTATTGTCTCTAACTGCCTTCTTCGTGTGTTTCTAATCTCCCTCTATTTCGTTTCCCCGCGAGTCCAAGTGAAAGAACTTTCTATATAGTTATACTACGTATTATCAGATTTTCTGAAAGTGTGTCTTGTCCAGGCCTGTGCCCTTTAATCATCTACTGTTTCAGTGAAATCTGTAAAATTCTCTCCCTAAGAGGGACAAGCGTGCTTGTGTAATTAAATAGGGACAAGCGTGCTAGTACTGCTAATTCTGTCATATCAGTATTGTTCTATTCTAGTCAGGCACCAGTTAATGAATGTTTGCAGTTTATTAAAAATTGTTTTTTTTTGTTTTTTTGTTTACGGTCTCCGAGTTTCGGTTCCATACTGCAATATTGATTTAACATTAGAGACTAAAAAAAAAAAAACAATTATAAGTTAGGTACTAGTTATTTCTTTTGACTTGAAAGAAGGAGTCTTGCAAGAAATCGTTTCTTGTCTTTTGTATACTTATTTCGGAATGTCTGTTAATACGGCAGAGGACTCTCTGGCCGCGGGAAATAATGCATCTGCGTTTAAACTTCAGGTGTTGGGGTTGCGGGTTCAAACCCTACACCGGTCAGCTGGACTTCAGCTAGACTTCTCGTTCAGATAGCAACGGCAAACTACTAAACGCCTTTTTGAAGCACAATGTACCAAACTATCGTCTGTCAAGACGGAAATATATATATATATATATATATATATATATATATATATATATATATATATATATATATATATATATATATATATATATATATATATGTGTATATATATGTGTGTGTGTGTGTGTACACACAGAAATACACAGAAATGTAGCGCGCCCCCCTCCCCCACCCAACAGTTTAACAGAAAACAAAGTCATTCTATAACAGATGCCATTATGAAGCAAATTGATCGGTCTTTATATATACATGGTGTATTTTTAATGACTGTGCAGTGTTTGAAAATATTGCCAGTCCAAGTTTTGTATTTACCTATTATGTTGCATGACCTTTAGAGAGGGTGAAATACAAAACTTGGACCGGCAATATTTTCAAACACTGCACAGTCATTAAAAATACAAACTATACCAGATTACGGATTGGATTAATCAGCTCCTTTCCAGTCCACGAATATTACTGATACCTCAAAACTGTATACAGTCTGAAAGAGTTCCTTCCTCCCCTCAAAGCCAGTAATATAGTCGCTATAAGAATTAAAAAGTAACTGTCCTTTTTACACGCCCAAGCGGCACTTGACATATGGAACCAGACCCATGTCTTATAGACCCAACAAGACCCAGTGGGTGATGTGGTCGGTATCACACCGGCCGCCTTTCCTTCCCAAGACATTTCCTGGTCCCAATGGTAGCCTAGGTCGACCTGGTCATTGCTAAAAATTCAAATCCGCCCTGGATCGAACCCTATACCACTGGAGAGAGTCTAGCCGATATGCGACCACAGCTCTCCACAAAGTCGTTATGCTGCCAGGTAATTTAGTCAGCACATGAAACCAGCACCAGCCATTCACAATGCAACAAACAGGTTTTCTATGACAGGAAGTAACATGATCATGATGTAGGTCCAGATTGAGCTGAATTTTAAATGGTGTATAAGAAAACAAAAATTGACAACCAAACGAACAAAAACTACACACAACGGCTTTGGCACAGTTTAACCATCGTGTTTCATACCGTACAGCACAGTTGATCATGCCCGTTAGCAAACATCTGTCGTCTGTGGGTGTTTATAGGTCGACTGCTGGCCCCTTTCCGCGCCATGCCACTCCGTTAACCTATCTATCAACCTCGCCGTGTCGACTACCGCATCTTGTTTCCCGTTCGCTCGCTCTGAGCTCCAGCGTAGTCCATATAGTGCTACTTCAACTAACCCCAGGTTGATTTTCTGGGCAATTTTATGTCCAGTAATTTTTCAAGCCAGCTCCGTTGCGAAGAGGTTACGGAAGCAGTTCGTACTCCCGCATACCCGCATTCTAAACACAGCTGTGGGCGATTTAGCAGCAGACCGCCTTGTTTTGGTTTTTATTAAATGGTATGAGTGTCGATCATTCAGAAAGCAATGGCAAACTACTGACGTAAACTTACCCATAAATCACGAACAGCCAAAAGATGCTGGGGTTGACTGGCATGTTCCTTAAAGGATATACAACACACAGTTTGTCAAACGTTTTGGTGTTACCTTTCCTATGGAGTAAAATGGGGGTAGGTTGAGAAAGGGATTATGCATGGGCAACACATGGTCTCTAAACCCAGCCCAGGCTGTGTACTATGGAGAGATATAACTCTATTCTACAAACTGTCGTCTGTCAAGGTGGCTAGGTGCCAGTAAGTCAGTCAGTTTGCCGTGGCTTTCTAAACGAGAAAGACAATTTAAACTCCGCTAGCGATTGTGCGAAGACAACAATGAAAGGCAGCGGTCGACGGTCTTCCGTACACTTTGTCATAACCACGCGCCAATAGAATGCCGAACTTTGACCTACAAGGAAGTATACATTAGCTGAGTGGTTCTCAACTGGTGGGGAATTCCAGCCCCCCCCCCCCCGGGGGGGGGGGGGTGAAGACCATTTCAAGATCGCGTTAATACAAGAACCGATTACTTGATATAGTTTTTTCCTTCATGCTTTACAGTTATGTACGTCTCATCCTTCTAAAATTCATTTTGTAAAGTAAGTAGACCCACAAATCATGTTTTATGTGGATGTCTAGACTTGTTTTAGTATACGCTATTACATTTACCTTCCATTTTTACGTATACTGTGTAAGGGTGGGGGGATTTTTAGATAGGAAATATGAAAGGGGGGGGGGGTGACGTTCTGAAAATACGGTGAAGGGGGGCACGGGCCAAAAAAGGTTGAGAACCACTGCATTAGCTGGTATGACCGGAAACAATCCCTCTGAACTCCAGTGACCCGGGAGATGTGACAAGATTATGAGTTATAGCACTTGACATTTCTTTTGTTGTAACAGCCAACAGTGAGAAGTGAGATGAATAGACTGTTCTCTCAAGACAGAGGTTCTTATGTTGTCACTCTCGGCCACATCATCTCCATTCTTTTTTGTTCGCTTGCTTTGAACTCAAGCGTAGTCCATACATGTGCTATTACACCTAGTACACTTGACTGATTTTTTAGCGTGAATTAGTTTTCCCTATTACCAGTGTCCTTCGCCATCGGGCACACCCTTTCCAACCTTTTAGGTACTTGAAATTTACGTCCCCAAGTCAAGGACGAGAAGTCAATATGTTAGTCCAACTGACCGGTGTAAGAGCTGAACCCGCTACCTCGGCATAAGCACACAAAACGTTTTAAATAGCGAGCGCTCTAGTCCATTCTGGCAAACTACTGAACGTAAACTTGCCAAGAAATCACAACAGCAAAACAATGCTGATGTTGACTTCGACGTCCTGTAAAGGGTATGCAACTAACTTAACCATTCAGCCATGCTGACTTCCACCATCTCAATGAAATCCTGGTCGGGTAACATCAAATTGTTTGATCAGGAATATACAAACAGCCTCCATTTTTTTTATCAGGAATATACAAACAACATCAAATCAAGTTTTTATCGTAAATAAAATGCTATTATTATATAATGCAATTATAAATGTCTGATTTATGAGATGTGTGGGCTGAGAGAAAGATGCCTCTGGCAAAAGAGAAGGGATATGAATATTAAAGAAAATGGAAAAGAGAACATTCCATCTAAAGAATACAGATCACCAACGGCACAAAACATGCTTAACAGACTCGAGAACTGAGAACGATGTTCTGGGAGCAATGATTATAAGATAATAGTTCAAGCATCTGTTTAAACCGTCGTTAGCTTTGCAAAAAAAAAAAAAAAAAATGTAATGTTTCTTTCACATATTGTTTCTTTGAAACATTGTTCCACAATGTCTGCATCCCAGAAACCAATAAAAGCTTACATCACCAATGAATACATCTTCTTCTTATAGTCCATGACTGATGACGTTGGTGATCGTGTGTGTCCTCACGGGAACAGTGTGCAGAAATACTTTGGGATGGTTGCAGCAGACTGAGCAGTGGGGAGCATTTTGTGTGATATTCACTAGCACAGGAACGGAGCGTATGGGGACGACCCGTTGCCGTGAAGTTGGAACTACGACTAACTAACTAACTATCAGACTGAGCAGGTATGGGGATTCCCAATATGCAGCGAAGTCGTTCGGCATAACTTAACATACGATGTGTGAAACGGTGCATCAGACTGGGCAGGTATGGGGGATTCCCAATATGCAGCGAAGTAGTTCGGCATAACTTAACATACGATGTGTGAAAGGGTGCATCAGAGTGAGCACGTATGGGGATTCCCAATATGCAGCTTTCTGTCGCTTATGCAGTCAATCATTTCTGATACTCCAGCTTCTTCTCATGACAATGAATATATATAAGTTGTAAATCTGAAGTAGATAATATTATCATCATCATCAAGTGTCATGTCAGCTGTCAATAACTGTTTTGGTTGATTGCAGCGTCCTGCAATGGACACGTAACTATTTTTTTTAAAGCTACAACGCCGTAGCCTGTCCACTCTGCAACGACTCTTCGTTTTGTCCACGCGCAAAATGTAATGGTGAATGGGCCCCACTTTCATGCCAACTTGGAACCAGTAGAATGTAAATTACGGTACTTGAACTTCACACCCACGGAGAGGTGCACTGATATCTAGTTGGGAGACTGAACTCGGATCATTCACTGGATTTACCGTCGCCAAGTACCATGCCAATAAGAGTGGGCGGTCATGATTTGCCATATATTATATAACCAGCTCTTATGAACAAGCTGGGAATAGGTTTGTAATATTTCCTCCGCGTCTAGACACTCCTAACTCAATGTCCAGAGATATTTTCTTGACTTAACGGCACACAACAACAGTTTACTTTGTCAGTTAAGCCCCATGCGCATATTCTACCAGTAATTAATATGAGGCCGCATGGACCCGGTCAAGACAAATTATCGCACATCGGGATCTACAGACAAGCCACTAACTAATGTGACTCAGTAGTCCACATTGTACCACACGTCAATTAATACTGTAATTAATAGGACAATGACTATGATGTTTACGTATGACTGACTGGCACCTTGCCGCCTTGACAGACGATAGTTTGTAAAATGGAGTTATACCTTTCCATTGCGCAAAACCTGGGCTGAATTTAGAGACCATGTGTTGCTCGTGCAGCATGATTCCTATCTCGGCCTGCCTAGTTTACTCCAGAGGAAAGGTAGCACCAATACATATGGAACAAGACAAGCTGCAGAAGCTACCGGATCAAGAAAGCAATGCTCTAACTGTCCGCCTATCGGAGCTTCCATCCTAGACCAGTTGCCAACCAAGGCGTAGGGCCTGGTATGTCCTGCCATGACATTTAGCCTTTAGGTTGCATTTCCTCGGACTAGGGTAAGGCCTGTACTCTCCCAATTGCACTCCACCTGAAGCCGTTGGCACAATATGGGGTGTCGGGTATGGTGATTGCCATCCAACATTCGGCGCTAACAGAAAGCAGGTAGTACTATCTACTGTCATACGGTAGCTCAGTCATATCTGACTAAGACCTGACACCGTGTTTACATATGGTTTACGTTACATACGGGTAGACAACAGAGCTACATTGAAAGCATGTCTGGGTGTGTCATGACGACAGAGTTTTGGAAACTCATCAGAGCCAACCATCAACGTGAAGATGCCGCTTGGTGGCAATGATTGCTTCTTAAATGTTTCAAAATCCTTGATTATCTTTGAATCGTTCTATTGCCCTCTTCTGACACCGCACTGTTTGGGAAACACTAGGTGAAGTATGAATGTCAACGGGCACCATATAAATGAATACTGGGTTTCTCAGAGCAGTTTCACCACAGAGACATGATTCATGTCTAGCTAAATTTACAGACACAAAGAAGCAGAATCCTTGGCATAGGCTTTAAGTATCTTTGACAGCTGTTAATGTAACGTGACCAGAAGCATGACATTTATCTTAACCACATATGCACGGAATGAGGGGCGGTGTGTTTGAACCGTAGATCTGAAGAACGGTTTGCGTTAGGGTTCCTGAGTTGCGGCTGGTGTAAAGGTTTACCAGTAAAGCAGTTTAGGTCCAACTCCAAGCGTTTAGGTCCAACTCCAAGCCTCATGACATAGATAATTAACATAGGCATTTGTGATTATCTGGGATGGAACAGCGAGGGACGGTCGCGGGCACTACATTTCATAGTGCCGTGAGCTAATATATATAAGAGCCCATAAATAAGGCAATATCTGACATGTGGCTGTATTCATTTTCTCTTAAAATGGCTCCATATAACAACCTGTAGCCGCAACCCAGATCAGAAGGCGGTAATGCACAATATTAATGATGTTGCCGACATATTACAATCCATGATGTCAACATGCCCGAACATGGCCAGTAACCGAAAGTAATAGCCAGTTGGTTACAAATAAAACACATTTTCATACACCTTATGTTATGTCGAATGACTTCGCTGCATATTGGGAATCCCCATACCTGCTCAGTCTGATGCACCCTTTCACACACCGTATGTTAAGTTATGTCGAACGACTTCGCTGCATATTGGGAATCCACATACCTGCTCAGTCTGATAGTTAGTCGTAGTTCTAACTTCACGGCAACGGGTCGTCCCCATATGCTCTGTTCCTGTGCCAGTGAATATCACACAAAATGCTCCTCACTGCTCAGTCTGAAGCAGCAACCATCCCAAAGTATTTCTGCACACTGTTCCCGGGAGGAGTTACAGCGTATTGGGCATACGGTGATAAGCACACATTTTAAAACACGAATCCATACTCTATGGGTGATGCGGTGAATATCACGGCGGGCTGCACTTACTTGCCTGGGACATTTCCAGGCACCCATGTTTGGCTGAGCCGACCTGTTAGCCTAGGTCAATTTTAACAAATCCGCCTGGATCTGAGGTTTGAACACAAGACCACCGGGACTGCGGCTTCAACAGCTAGTCAAGCACACGGAAAATTAAACATGGTGTCAACTAGGGAGTGGGGAGACAGCGGAAATAAATAATATTGCATGCCAACGGGTAATTAGCAAAATGAACTGATGGCAGTATGACAACAGAAAGTCGTATATTGTGGCACAGACTGCACTGGTGATGGCTTTCAATACAAGTTTTTCATCCTGACTGAATGGAGATTTTGTAGTTCAGAGTTTTCACACTTCATGGATTCTGGAGCAGTGGTTTTCAAATCAAATTCCAAGCTGAAATCATCTTCGCTGAAGCGTTAAAACATAGGGAACAATCATTAAAATTAACATATTTGTTCGTTAATTTCAGTAACTGCGTGTTGATGTGTGACTAGTCTGAAAAGCAGACACTTCTTATGATTGTGTTAAACACCTGGGTTTATCACCTCTTAGCGTTCTTTGATTGGAATTATTTTGCACCAAGCATACATGATATCTTCTTCTTCTGCGTTCATCGGGGGAGTTTTTTCGGACGTGATTGCGTTGTGCCTGTTTACATTACAGCAGAGCTGCGTTCTTGCACCGTTAGGCCGACACATCCGTCTTCAGCGGGCGTTTGTTGACCGGGTTAGCCTTCCCAGGTGTACACGATATTATAACAAGTGTAGTAACTGTTGCCAAATGCGTTATTAAGCCATCACCACACAGGTCCTGTGCTGAAAATCGCTCTCATAAAGGCCATGGAAAAAATTCTTAATACCCGCTTCATGCATTTTCATGCAAAAGTGTCTTACTCTTATGTGTCATTTTTTCACGATCGTGCTGATGCTGCTTCTTCCAGGAACCATGCCTTCCATCTCTGTTCTTTCCAAACCATTGAAATGATGAATATAGCTACAGTTGTTCAGTTTTCGAAACATGATGCTGTGTTTGAGACAGCCTAACCTTTGCTTTCAATTTGTCAATTATGGTAGTGTTCTCTAGTATCAACACCCTCGCGTTTCTTCTGTGTCTGCATTTCACTAACAAGCAAACAACAGGGTAGCGTAGGGTATGTGGTCTAAACAAGGCGAGAGCTAACGTGTTATGGAGAACAGAAAACCTGGAGAACAGTTTACGGCAAGCCTTGCTTGCAGGAGATAGATCAGCCCAAACCGGTTTTTTGAGCTCAGTAATTACTAACTGCTCGTTCAGCTGTATGGATAAGCACGCATGACAGGAAACTTTTGTATACTATCCTGATGAAGTAGCAAAAGCTTAACAGCAACTAACATAGGAGTAAGTTACAAAGCACCTATGTCAGTAATTTGGCCATGTCTCATTGCAAAAAAAAAAAAAAAAAATCATTTACAGGTTACTGATATGGGGATGAGATCTCAGCCCTTTTGCATGATAAACCAGTTTGATATACATACACTGATATCTAGTTGGAAAACTGAACTCGAATAATTCACCGGATTTGCCATCACCAAATCCCATGCCGATAAGAGTGGATTGCTGGCCATCTCACATGATCACCAAAGCCATTGATTCATTATGCCATATGGCCAAGTCCTTTAGATATTTATCTCTTCGTTCTTTTTCAATAAACTTGCCAGTTGTCACTAAATGTTTCAGTTTATTTCTTCTCAAAACATAAACTCTTGACTGTATATGCCTAATTTCTCTAATCAAATTACAGCTCTCACATGTTTCTTGTAGGACTTGCTCACTGATATTTTTTTCTTTTGTTCCATGGTATTCTTTGTATTTTACTTAGAAACAACATTTTCATTGTTATTGGATGTTTCTTAGTTTGTCTGCTTATTGTCAATGTTTCAAATGTATATAACAGTATAGGTTCTATGTAACACTTCAACACCTTTTCTCATTGCAATGGTCAGTATGTTTTCTGTCTTGCCAAAGACTACCTTTGCCAAAGTGATTCCTGTTTTAATCTCTGTTCTTGTCATTACTGGATTAGGTATGTCAAGACTGGGATGAGTTATGTTTTCAGACATGTTTTCCCACATAGGAAAAATATGAGAACTGTAAAGACATGAGAGGAATCCTCATCTCATCTCCATCAAAGATAGGAGGCACGCAAATGATAGATTTTACACAATGTAAAATAACATTTTATTTTATTTATATATATATATATATATATATATATATATATATATATATATATATATATATATATATATATATATATATATATATATATATATATTAGGAGCGTTCATTTGAAATCCGTTCGCGCCGCACCGCGCGCAATTACGTACGTTGAACATGATCATGTCATAGTCATGTGATAAGTACTGACCAATGAATTAAAAGAGCACGTGCTTATCATCCCATGATGCACAGGTTCTGTTTCTGACCGTTGAGAAAATGGCAGGGTTGATCCAAAATCCGTCCAAAGAAGCTCAAAGAGCGGTGATTCAGTTTCTTTCATTTGAAGGAGGTCGACCAGTAGACATTCATCGAAGAATGCAGGCAGCGTATGGTAACAAATGTGTGTCGAAGACAACAGTGACAAACTGGGTATGAATGTTTCGGAAAGGACGTCAGTTCACAACAGATCTTCGGCGGCTGGGTCAAGCGCATATTGTTGCAACAGAAAAAAAATCATCGCCAAAATTGATGCAGCAGTATAGATGAACCATTGTTGAAGCATACGTTCGCTAGCGAAAGAATATGATGTGTCAGTTTGGACAATTCAAAAGGTTGTTCGTAAGAAACTACAATATCGGAAGGTGTGTTCCTAGTGGGTACCACAGATGTTGACCGACCACTAAAAAGATTAACACATGGGATTGTGTTTGAACCACTTGCTGCGTTACAGAGTGGAGCTGATACATTTCTCTTCCGAATAGTGGCCGGCGATTAATCATGGTGTCACAACTTTGAGCCGAGCAGCAAAAGAGAGAGCATGCAATGGAAGCATGCTGTATCACCAAAAGCCAAATAATTCAAGTTACAAGTTTCCGCTGGTAAGGTTATGCTGAGCGCATTTTTTTTGGCCGACTGTAAACAATGCGGTGTCAACATCAACTCTACCCATTACTTGCAAACACTAGACAAGCTGCAAAAAGTCATCATGAATAAACGGCCAGGCATGCTTTCTCGCGGTGTGATTTTGTTGCACGATAATGCTCGTTCGCATGTTGCAAAGATTGTGGAGGAAGCATTAGCTTGGAAGAAGTGGGAAATTCTGCAACATCCAGCCTATAGTCCTGATTTGTCACCATGTGATTTTCATTTGTGCGGACCTCTAAAAAAAGCTCTCAAAGGGCAACAATTTCAGACAGAAGCAGACGTAATGAACGTGGTAAACACTTGGTTCAGTGAGCAACCACAATCCTTTTTTGAGGACGGCATTCGCCGCCTACCTAAGCTATGGGATCCTTGCCAACCCATGGTGCATAATTCATTCAAAATGAATGCTCTGTTTAATTCTACCACACCTGTTAATGTTTCCATCATGTTTTTGTAATAAAGCCATTGGAACGGGTTTCAAATGAACGTCCCTTATATATATATAATATGTTTTAAAAATTTTATTTAACATAGAACTGATAATGACGTAGGTCAATGTCAACCTATTAAAAGAGGTGTGAGACAGGGATGTGTAATGTCTCCAGATCTTTTTTTCCCTGTACAGTGAAAATATTTTCAGAAATATAGACGATATGGAAGGAATCAACATTGGGGGACGATACATAAATAACATTAGATGTGCAGATGATACAGTCTTGATTGCAGACAATGAACAGGATCTGTGACATTTAGTAGATGTAGTTGTTGTACACAGTGAACGACTAGGGTCAGAATTGAATAGTAAGAAGACACAGATTATGGTCGACACTGGGAAGAAGGAAATACCACAATGTGATATACGAGTAAATGGGCATATTCTTAAGCAAGTTAATCGGTACAATTATCTCGGAACAGTCATAACATCTGATGGGAGATACCTTGAAGCAACAAGAATTGCCATGGCAAAGGTAGCCTTTTGCAAGATGAAAAACATACTAACCAATAAAAAGATATCAATAGAAACGAGAAAAATAATGTTGAAGTGCTACATAGAACCTGTACTTTTGTACGGATGTGAAGAGTGGACAATGAGCAGCCAAGTTGAAAAATATCTGAATGATGTTAATATCAATCCATGGTATTCTTTGCATTTTCCTCAGAAACCATTTTTCTACAACCATAAGATGTTTTTCAGCTTGTCTACTCATTGTCCATGCTTGACAGGTTCTATGTAGCACCTCAACACTCTTTTTCTCGTTGCAATTGACAACTTTTTATTGGTTCCCCCCATAGCGAATGATGATAGCTGACATCAAACCCTTGCCAACTGTGTTCATGCCATTGTCACGTAATGTAGCATCTAGGGCTACCTTGACTATATATTCAACATTCTGCAGGAGAAGATGGGATATGGAAAAGTATAACTGCTTGCACAAGTCAGCAAGGCATTTGACGATGATGACAACAATGTATAGAGCATACAGAAATATACTCTTTCTTGGATAAAAATAATGCACTACCTACAATGCTATTGTGATTCTCACTTTTACCATACCACATAAAGTTATAGTGCAGCTTCAATAATCTTAAATGTACACATGATAGATACAAACTACATGTGATGCATAAAAGAACAAGTCATGCATGTAGTCTATGTTGGTGTAATGGATATCCTAGTGCACAAAGTTGAGAAGACTGTTAAAACCTAAATGTTATGAAATACATACCGACCAAAGGTCAGTCCCTATATTATGGACAAATGTGAAATATGTGTGTCTACCCCTTTATAAAACCTTTTAAAGCATCATTTACATTGCACTGGTATGATTTATCAAAAATTAAAGTTGTGTAATACAATAACTATACCACAGTAAGTAGAAAGTAAAGGCACAATTGTTGCAAATACTGTCATAAGGGTGTACAGCACAGTGAGAAGTTAGATGACAATGAGGTTAGGTGACCAGTTACTTTTCTTCCCACCTAGATCTCTGGTACCAATTTTTTTTTTTTTAAACTGGGTCAACCACAGAGTTAGTCGTGGTTCCAACTTCACGGCAAAGGGTTGTCCCATAATGCCCCATTACTGTGCCAGTGAATATCTCACAAAATGCTCCTCCTGCCCCATGTGAAAAGTGGAACAGACAAGAGCCTCGACAAATCAACAGCTTCCACAGATATACTATGCATAATACCGCTTCCAGAATGTCAAACCAAAAGTCTGTCACGAAAAATGCAGTTCATCGTCGAAGGAAGTGAGTCACTACACAGAGTTATTAACAGCAATATGAACACCCTTCTATTGCTGAGAACTGAACCAAGACTACAGTGCTGACTTGACAATCAATCAGGTTCCGTCTCCACAATGAAGGTTGGCTGCAACAGATCTCCAATACTATCTCTCACCCTGTCTGTACATTTTGTCAGATTGCTTTTCATCCACCTCTTGATATTAGCTTTCCACTTGGTTCATTGTCTACCTCTTGCTTGCTTGTTTTCAACTATACCCTCCAGTATGGTTTTTATAAGAGTGTTATGTGTTATGACATGACATTATCTAAACCTGAATGCTATTTTGGTTTTCAAAGCTATATAATAATGCATGAACATGAAACAATCGGCCATCCTTTATATAGGTTGCGAAATAACGTATTGTCCATACTGCTGAATGTTTGTGAATACTGGACCTTGAATAACAAGATTTTATAAAGAGTCACAGAGATGTCGCTTCTATGTAGTATGCTTGGAACCCCGCGGACAGCTAAGAAATTTTTTTAAGGATCGCTTGCTTTGAACTCAAGCGTAGTAAGACTACAGTGCCACGACTTATAGTGCACTGGACTGAGTTTTGTGTGTGGCTTAGCTTTCTTTATTACCAGTGTCCCTCGCCATCAATAGAATTCACTCCAACTTCTGAGGTACTTGTAATTTATACAAGTCAAGGACAAGAAGTCAACATTTTAGTCCAACTGACAGGTGTAGGGGCTGAACCTGCTACCCTGTTAGCACACCGGAAGTTTAAGAACAAGTGCTCTGATCCAGTGGCCGTGCTGACTTCCGCTAAGAAATATCCAAGTATTGCAAAAGAAATTTCATAAATACACATTATCACCTACATCAAAATAATCACCATATTGGTGCTTCTTTTTGCTGTGGTAGCATAGTGGCTAGATGCTCGCTTATCATACAGGTGGTCTCAGGTTAGATCTGCATAGGGGAGGTTTTGAATATTTAAAACTTGACCTGGACTCCCATGTGTGCCCAATCTACAATGAACGCCAGGATATGTTGTGGGTAGTAAAGGCAGCTGATGTGATACAAACCACATTACCCACTGAGTGCCATTTTGTCTCTAGAAATATTGGTCTAACTCTATGAATGCAATGCGAATTAGGTGTGTAAAAAGAAACTTTACTTTTATTATAAGGGAAGGTCTTGTGAACAATGTGACAACAGGAAAGATTACAGGAATTAAGAGTCAGAGCTTGACAGAGGCAGAAAAGATGGGTGAGTTGATCTCAGGGCCAAACTTTTTGAGAAAAAGAACTCTGCTACTACTGGAGACTGAACTCCCATGCGATCATGTTTATAAGCCTGTACACAAACTAATATGTTGACAAGACAGTGAGGACGTCCACTATGCTAAAACAGTGCAAAACCCACTATGTTAAGACAGTGCATTAGCCCACTATATTGATAAGGCAGTGCACAAATCCTCTACATTGATAAGACTGCATAAACCCACTATGTTGATAATACAGTGCACATACCCTCTATATATTGATAAGAAAGTGCAAAAACCCATTATGTTAAGACAGTGCATTAGCCCACTATATTGGTAAGGCAGTGCACAAGCCTACTATATTGATAAGGCAGTGCAAAAACCCACTATGCTGATAAGATAGTGCACAAGCTACAACATTGAAACATTAATAAGAAAAGTGGACAAACCCACTGTGTTGATAAGAGAGTGCACAAGTCCACAATGTTTGTAAAAACAATGCAAAGCATATGAAGTTTATAAGAGTAAGATAGTGCACAAGCCACTATGTTAATAAGACAGTGCACAAGCCACTGTGCTACTACAGCCACTTGATTATGATATGAATTAAACAAAACATAAAGGACCCTTTTTATTCACCCTTAGGCATACTTTCGGCTCTGTGGCTGTTGCGTTATGGATGCAGTTCGTAATTTTGCTTACCCGTGTTCGAAACACAGTTGCAGATAATTTGGCAGCAAACTGTCTTGCATTGGTTTTTATGAAATGGTATACGTGCCGGTTGTTCAGAAAGCAAAGACAACTGAATGTAAACTTGCCAAGAGATCACAACAGCAAAAACATGCTGGTGTTGACTGTGATGTCCTGTAAGAGATATGCAACAAACTAGGCATACTGGTCCTGCATTTTGTTTACCAATCAGAGCTCAAGGGGTGATGTGATCAATATTACAGCAGCCTTTTACTTCCCAAGACATTTCCTGTTACTCATTTTAGAGGAGGTCAACCTTGGAGCCAAGGTCAATTTTTAAAATCCACCTCAATGTGAATTTGAACCTACCAGGCCAGCATCTTAGCCACTGCGCTACCGCAGAATCTATTATAGTAAGATATACTACGTAACAAACAGTCCTGAAAGAATGGCCTCCAATAATAAATACTATTTCAAGGACTTACCTTGCAAAAATATTTGAAGCATTGAATCCAGCCGAAGATCGTACTCAACAAACAGGGGTTTGTGGTCGTAGAATTTAACTACCGTGTTCAGTGGAGTTTTATCATCTGGGTCAATGAGAGCAAGGTCCTTAGTGTTGAGAAGACTAATGATGTTGGTCTTTTCCCCATCATACACTGGGATACGTGTGTAACCTTGATGCATTATTTCTGTTAACTTCTCAAATTCTAACACTGTGTTGACCTCTAACATAAAGACATCTTCAATTTTCGTCATTACATCTTCAACACTTTTGTTAGTCAGCTGCAATGCACCAGAAATTATGTTTGCCTCATTATCGTGTAAAACTTGCCGATCCGCAGTCATGCGAATCAATTCTTGGAGTTTTTCCTTATTGAACACCTGCCCCATTTCTTCTCCAAGAATACGGTCTAAGACGAGGGAGATCGGAAATGATGCTGGAAATGTTACAATCATGAAAAATACAGTAACCCAATAAGTTTTAGCACCAATTGCCAAACCATGGCGTGAGCAAATGGCTTGTGGGATAATTTCTCCAAATAGCACAATGCCCACAGTTGAACCTATAACAGCAATCAGTCCATTGGTCATATTATCAAAAAATATTGTAAATGTACTGTTCACCAATACATTGCCTAGTAGGAGTGTACAGAGAAGAAAGTTTCCTCGTTTCCTTAATGGACCAATCCGTTTAACATGTTTCTTCTCAGACTCAGATCCAACTTTTTCAATTATCCTCAGTTCTGTTTGATCAAGTGACATTAAACCTAAGTTCAGCCCACTAAACAAACCAGACAGCACCAACATAATGATGCATAATGTTATTTGAATCCACAACGGCAACAGATAAGGATCTACATAAACTTCTTTATAAACTTTAATTTTCACCCAGTCTTCAGACCCTTGGTGTTCAGCAAGGTAGCCATCGCTGGATGCGTTATTTTTCACAAGTAAACATATATACCAAGAAGCGTCCTCTGCATAGAGGTGTTCAAATTTGACATTAACTAACACACTAGTCCTGTTCATATTTGATTCAGACGGGTAAAACGTTCCGCTACTTTTCACATAAGCGCAAGTGGAATTGCTGGTCGTGAAGTAAAGTCCATTTTCTCGAGAGAGGTCCACTCCTACTAATTTGACTGCTATAAGCCTATCGCTTATGGCTTGTAGGCTGCCACCCTTCAAGGTGGATGAAGAGGAATCCATTGGAAATATACTCCAGATTTGTGATCCAGCACACAAATACATGAAGCAATTTAAGATAAACAGAGTCAATAGACCTGAGAGATGTATACACGCAGCCATATTGGTTGTCTTAACTTCCGGAAGTGAATTAAGAAGCCAGACTTTTCAGTTACCTGAGATCGTAACAATTTTGACCATTTTGAGAATGTTCCATTCATGTAATAACAATACTAAAAATTTTTAAAAAACGTTTCATAGCGCGCATAACATCACAACGTATTTAATCTAAGTTCTTATTTATAAGTTTCTCTTACTGTATTATGTACATGTTAAGAAAGTAAATAAAATATATATTTTGAGTTTCTTAATTAGGCATTATCTAAGCCCAACTGGCAAAAACACTGTAACTAGCAATACCAGTGTAACTTAACTAACAAGTCACCATCATCATCTCATTGTAACTAGACCTTTGTAGAACGTCACTACCACCACGGCCCGCGGGAAAGACTCGTTTCGCCGGGTTCCCTGCCTAATGCATATTCTTTATAGGACGTATCTAATGTCCTATGTTTACCTTGTATTTTTCAACACATGCCTTTTCTTTTCTTCCAAAATCCATGCTCTTCATTCCATTACTAAGATACTGTGTCGTGAGGTTTAATATGTCAAAAGGATTATTTCCAACTTCTAAGACATAATGCTGTTTATGAGTCAGTTTTCTTCGATGTTAACATCTTTTAGAGTGTCGATATTTTTCTTTGGTAGTGAATCTTGGAACGTGCGTGAATAAATTAGAAAGTGCTTAGAAGATACGAAGATTTGGTGTCAGAAACAAGCGATTTCTGAGAATACATTGGACTGCCAAAGTAACTAACAACGTATGTCCGTATAAGACAAATGGAAACTGAACTTATGTACAATTGTAAGGAGGGGAACATAAATAACTTTGGCCATGTATTGAGAAGAGAGGTACAGAGAAATATCGCGGAGATCTATTTAGCAAAGAACGGCTACGCCATTTGTCAGCGCGAATTGGCCTTATCAGTCACATACGCTAGCGCCATGGGTTGTAGTTATTATGCCTTTTTGAAGCACAATATAACAAACTATCCTCTGAATAACGAAGACACAAACAATAGATTGCACGATTTATTGCCTGGCATATTTCGCTGCATCTCGTCAGGTACATACTGCAGAAATCACACAACTTACGTGAAATTAACTAGATAAATCCTTCAAGTTGAAATATACACAATTTCGCACAGTAATGTCACTTATCTACCACGGTAATTTTAAGCTGACTAACATGTCTTTCTGTTTACACAATTCTGGCTTGCGTTGATAGATCATAATTGCTTCTGCAAATTTTAACAAGCGAGTATTTTGTGTTCTAAACAACACGCGAAATGCAGTGTCTCTGGACACAACGTGACCACTGGCGACAATGTGTCTGCCGATTGAAGACGCCGGGAGCTTCCGGTGTGTCGGCTCCTCGCGGCTAGCCACTCCTGTGTGTTGTATCTTGTTGACCCATTGAGGTATGTGTTCTGACACCCGTTTGTTAAGCTGTCTCTCCGTTCGACCAATGTAAACGGCCTGGCATCTACATGTGAATTGGTAAATACAATTGTTTGTGGCGTACAGAGGAACAGGCTCTTTGACTGTTGGTGTAGGAATGGGTACGGTTTTACATCTAATGACTGGAGTTGCCGCACAGAATGTTCGACCTACTGCTGTAGTAAGCCGGTCTTGTAGACGTTGCATTACGTCATCCCCTCGAAAGGTTAGCTGGATGAATACCTTGAGTTTAGGGACTGTAGTTACGTCTGCTTTGGGTTTGGGCTGTTGGCAATGGCGCTTTATAAATCCTGTGGAGTACCCATTCAGGTTTAAGACATTCTTCAGAGTTTCAAATTCCTCTGTCAGTGTGTCCTGGGTGCATATCTTTCTAGCACGGTCAAACAAGGTCCGTACTAAGCCCCATACGTACTCATACGTACTCAACAACATTGAAACAGAGGCCCTTGCATACGGATTAAAATTCTGCATAAAGCCTAAACACATCAACCGTGTTGAGTCGCAAGCACAGTTTGAAATGTTGTTCGATCAAGTCTCCAAGTTATCACCTGCCTCTGCTGAGTCGGTCGGGTGGCTGAAGGCCAAACTGGTAGATTTAGAACACCAGTATCGCACAACACCCTCTAAACAGACGTGTCCGCTGACCAACGAACACCTTACTGCCTTAAAAGCGTTAAAGGCTAACAAAACCCTCGTCATACTGAAACCTGACAAAGGGAGCGGTACAGTACTGATGGACATGTCAGATTACCAGAGAAAAATGGATGTAATATTGTCAGATGAATCCAAATTCAGGATAGATCAAAAAGTAAACAAGTCGGAGGACCTGGATGCTATAATGAGGAAAGAGATCCAGTCACTTGTGAATGCGGGACTCATCAGTGAGGCCACTGCAAAAACGCTCACACCACGTGGCTCGCACACTCCTCAGATGTACGG
>OY992877.1:138092498-138112498 GCA_963921405.1 Cepaea hortensis
CTGTCCATGGTATTCTTTGCATTTACCTCAGAAACCACATTTCTGCAGCCACCAGATGTTTTTCAGCCTGATGCACATTGTCCAAGTATCACCTCAACGAAAATATAGCCTTCAAAATCAGAAACTACCAGTGTTACCGATCTGACCGAAAAGACAGGCGAAAGGCTGAGATATTGACCCCCTGTAAAAAAAAAAAAAAAAAAAAAAATATCACCGCTTCCCAAATTGAAGTTTACACGGAAGGGGCTGAGTATCAGACTCTTAAACTTAAGACAGGCAATACAGACCTACATCTGATCAATTACTACTGTCCAAGTGACCGAACACAGACACTGGACACAGTACTATTAAAAGAAAAAAATGATTGTGTGTGGCGATTTCAACAGCCACTCGCAGAGCTGTGGCTATGATCCTATGGACCAGAGAGGAGAGAGACTGGAAGACTAGCAGGATGAGAATAGATTCACCTTGATTAACAAGCCGTCCGACCCACATACTTTCTACTCGAGATCATGGCACACCACAACTACACCTGACCTGGCTTTTCATTCACCAGATTTGGAGTGGAACATTACACGAATTGGTGGGAAACAACTTGGTGGCAGTGACCATCGGCCAGTCTTTCTAACTGTAGAAACTGAGCTTGTAAGTGAAAGCAGCATCCTCTCAAGGTGGAACTACAAGAAAGCAGACTGGGCAATGTACAAGCATCGCACCAGCATACTGGTTAGACACCCGAACACCGAGAAAGACATAAATAAAGCAGTTGAAGAGTTTGGGAAATGCATACTACAGGCAGCACGAGTAACTGTACCAAGAGGAGCCCGTAAACATTATAAACCCTACGGGAGTAGTGAACTGGAACAGTTGCATAATGACGTGGAAGTGTGTAGAAAGCAAGCAGAGGCCACACCCAGCCAAGAGCACCCCAATAAATACCAGCACGCAAAAGCCATAATCTCAAAGAGCCAAGCTACAGGCTAGACGGAAAGGCTGGCAGAAGAAAACAGAGTCTCTGAACTTTGAAAGAGACAAGGAAATTGTGGAAGCTAATAAAACAACTTAACGTTGAGGGCACAGGGAGAAACTCAAAAATTGCACTACATAAAGACGGAAACATCTTAACAGGAAAGCAAGTAGCTGACCATTTTGCGGACTCATTCACACAAGATAACAATATCAACATTAGTCCAAAGAAACAACAAGAGATTCGAGAGAAATGGCAACATAAGGACAGCATGAAACAGTACATGAGGTTCTTGAGGCACCTATCACAATCAGCGAACTGGAGCTAGCCATATCAAAACTGAAAATGAGAAAGTCACCAGGAGCTGATGGTATCTCCAATGAAATTATCAGGAACCTAGGAACAGAGGCCAAAGCAAAGCTGTTGCAGATCTTCAATAACAGCTGGTCCCTAGGCCGTGTTCCACAAGCCTGGAGAGAAGCAATCATGATACCCCTCCTAAAATCAGGGAAAGATAGTTCCATTGCCTACAGCTACAGACCAGTTAGCCTCACCAGCTGTCTTTGCAAAACAATGGAGCGCATCATCAATCACAGACTGCAGTGGTATACTGAAAGTGAAAACATCCTTGTGCCACAGCAAGATGGCTTTAGACAGTGCTACTCTACGGAAGATCAGACAACCTACCTCTCTCAAGAAATTGAGGATGCATTCCAAAAGAAGAAGCTGGTGCTTGCTGCATGGATAGATCTGAAGAAAGCCTTTGACAAAGTCTGGAAAGAAGGTCTGATGAAGAAACTGAGAAATTGTAAAGTCAATGGAAGAATGTACAAATGGGTAAAAGCATACTTGCACAACAGAAGAGCCCGAGTCCAGATAGACGGACTCAAGAGCAAGAAAGTACTATTGCGCCACGGTGTTCCCCAGGGCGGAGTCTTGACCCCCACACTTCTTCTAATCTTCATCAATGATCTTGTTGCTAATCTACAGCATGGAATCAAAGCGGCAATGTACGCTGATTACCTGGTTCTATGGAGCACAAATGAACATGCATCAGTTGCAACCAGATCACTACAAAGAGCTGTATATACATTTGTTATGTGGGCAAATAAATGGTGTGTCAGCATAAATACTGACAAGTGCAGCTCTATTTACCCTCTCTCCAAAACAAAAGGCAGGGATTATCCAGATAAATGGAATACCGCTTAGAGAAGACAAAGAACCAACATACCTTGGAGTAATATTTGATGGCTGGCTGACATCGAGAAAGCACATCAACAAAGCAGTAGCAAAAGCCAGAAGGAAAATAGCCATCCTGAGAAAACTAAGTGGAACTACAAGGGGAGCCAGTGGGAAAATACTTAGCAAAGTTTATCAACAGAGCATACGACCAATCCTGGACTACGGGTCAACTGCGTGGTGTTCAGCATAAAAAACCACACTACAAGAGCTGAACAAGGTGCAAAATCAAGCTCTTAGAGTCACCACTGGAGGGATGAGATCAACCTCTATAGTGAAGATGGGGAGGACACGAGCACTGAGAGAGCGCAGAGATACGAAAACGCTAATACAAGCAAAAAAGTTCCTCAGCTTGCCAGGTCACCCTATGAAGAACAGATTTGAAAACTTAGCTAAGAGGCGGTTGAAAAGTAGCAGTTTTATCCACCAGGCCAAACGACTCTGCAGAGAAACCACAGTTGGCATCCCGCTGAAAGCTATACCAGAGCGAACTCCATGGAAAGATGAACATAGTCTATCACTACAAATACAGACAAAAGTGAGAGGAGTATTTGATAAGGAAGAACAGAACTGTGTGCAGCGCAGAACAGCCGCTCTCAGCTTCCTTGATGAAGAATACCCACAGGACCTCTGGATCGTGTCTACACAGATGGGTCAGCACGAAATGCTGTTCGAAATGGAGGAGCGGCAGTGTATATAGAATACCCAAATAATACTAGGGACATGGACAGAGTACAATAAGAAAGTACTGCCATAACTATGATGCTGAAATTGAAGCAATAAAGATAGCAACAGAGAAATTACTAAATACCATCCATCGTACACAACATGTGGTGCTATTGACAGATGCAAAATCAGTACTCGAGGCGCTCCTGTCTGGGAAATTGCCAGTGCTAAGGACACTGCTTTCTGAACATAGCAGTCAGCATAAGGTCACCATACAGTGGATACCATCCTACTGTTGAATATCCGGAAACGACAGAGCTGATCGATTGGCTAAGGAAGGAGCAAAAGAAGAACAGCCTGATGTGCCCGTTACATACCACCAAAAGAAAAGAATGATCAAATCAGTCAGAAAGCCACCAAAACCTGCCCAAGATGACTACGACATTATGGACAGACCAGAACAAGTCATTATTTTGCGCCTCAGAACAGGACACAATATATTACACAACCACATGTATACAATCTTCAAGATTGGTGAATCAGCCATGTGCACATGTGGATTGGCGTCGCAGACAGCAGAGCACTTACTCCAAGAATGCCCAAATTACAACATGTCTAGGCAAACCTTATGGCCTTGAGAGACGACAGTGTAAGATAAACTCTATGGACCGCTGGGTGAACTAAAAAAAGACAGATAAATTCATACAAGAGACAACATTGCAGTTATAGACATATTTGAAGCGAACGAAAGAAGAAGAGGAAGAATATTTCATTTGGAAAGAATATTTCAGACGCTGGAAAATGTTGAGGGTAACGTCAAGGAGGTGGCAGAAACACAATAGCAGCGACTTCTATGACGGCGCGAGACATCATTGTGTTCTTCCAATCCTCTTAGTCAACCATGACAGCTTTACGGGACAATACAAAATTGAAATTTAAAGATAATACCTTATAGCAGCTCGACAAGAGTTACTTTATCAAATAAGAGGAGAAAACATCTAGTGGTTTAAATTCCACTGCAGTATATTTGACAGAAAAAAAAATGTTGATTAAAAGTCGACAGGGTCGACTTCACTGCACCGGAGTTTTATCCCGTATGGCTCAGTGTCTTTCCGCAGCCCGGAAGGCGTCTCACAAAGCCCGTCGCTCCAGCGACGACCCCCAGGAGTCTCTGAAAAAATACACTCGTGAACCGAAGGCTCATGCGGCCAAGAATCGAACGCACAACCTTCGGAGCCCGAGTCAGACGGCTTGACCACTTAGCCACGGAGACTGCCTTGACATATTTGACAGAAAGACATGCCAAGTGTGGGGGATCTTAACGTATCCGAGTGAATGTAGAGCTGCAATAATGTGACACATGGAAGCAGAAGAACATGAGATGAGATGAGATGAGATGAGATGAGACTTAGTCTTCTCAATTCCTACCTTTCATCTCCCAATGGAGTATAGACTTTCAAACAACTGATATCATGCCCTTTGTAGATTTGTTCATGATTGGCTGAACTTAGCTGCTTAAGTTTTCTACGGAATGAAGTAGCCAGTCCCATACCTTCTTGGTCGCCGCGTAAGACATGTATGGGTGGTTAGTGACACTATTTGTTGCCTCCCTTATGAGCCACTGTTACTCAACAGCGGTCGATACCATCAGTTCACCTAAAACATACCTCTCAACAAATCAAAACAGATTATCTGTAAAGAAAGATGTCAGAAAAACGAAATACAAGTTAAGAAAATAGCGGTCAAGCGTTCGAATTGTCCCCTCCCCCCCCCCTTTCCCCCTTTTTTTCCGAAATCTAAAGATAGTGTTTTATGTGGGTCCACATACTGGGTGAGAATGTCAGGTTAGCAATGGGTCTGTCCTTTGTGGCGTCCCGATCAGCTCTTGGTCCTACCTGCCCTTGGTTGGAGTGATTATGACTGCCATTGTCGTATTGTGCAGATTAGTATCGGGTTGAGAGGTTACAGTGTCAGTCTCAGGCGCTGGAGGGTTTGACGTCAGCAGAGAGTTAGGAATTGTTCTAAGAACCATTGGTATCTAATTTCACAAGCCCTGCTAATCTCTTCGGGGGTGAGATTGGGTACTTACCCTTCCGGGATAAGGGTGAACAACAGGAGGTTCCGTGTGAAATTATGTAGGTTGGAAATCTCAAGTCAGTTGAACATCGCAAACAGGCTGTAAGACCGCTGCCATGGCAAGCTTGTTAGGAAATACAACCTACCCATGGCCTGCTACCTTTGAGGTGCATATCAATATGTAACACACTCCACACGAAAGAGGAACGAAGAAAAGGAGGTACCGCTTCTAGTAAAACAGTCAGTAGCGTTATGCAGGTTATAACTAGCACATGCACATTGTATAGTGTCATTTGGTTTGTATCCATGGCTGATGTTTGTTATGAAGGAATCGACTGATAGATGTATGGGCAAAGTACACTTGTAACATTCGACTGCATGCCAGGATTGGGTACACAACAATATAATTAACGGATTAATATCAGTTTAGTAACTTTTGTATGTTTTTGTTTGGTTGTGTCAGTGTCCATTGTTTATGTTATAACGAAGGCTCTAGCCGGAACGTCCATTTGTCATTTGTGTTCTGGCAAAGCTTATGAATTATATTTCTTGTTACCGTTGATTTACTCAATATATTTGGAACAGAGAGATCGAAAACATCGAGGTTTGCATAAGGTCATACAAGTAAAAGATTAAAACATTAAAAAGTACCGATGAATATATCAGGGAGTTGGAAACAGGACATGGGTTAGTTAGTTGTATATCTGATATACTGTACAGGACGTCGCAGTCAACGCCAGCATTTTTGTGGCTGTTTATGATTTCTTGGCTAGTTTACGTTCAGCAGTTGGTCATTGCTTACTGAACCACCGGCACACATACTATGGTATGAAAACCAACGCAAGGTGGTCTGCTGCCAAATCGCCCGCAGCTGTGTTGCGAACGCGGTATGCAGGATTATGAACAGCGTCCGTAACCCCTTAGCTACAGAGCCGGCTGGACAAGCGTAGAATTTAGAAATGCAACAGCTGTTTCAGCCAGGGGACTGCTTCTTTTAGAGGTAGAAAAAGAAACAATAAGGGACCCTTTAGACGCCTACACTCCCGTTGGTTATATAGTTCTAGACCAGAGGTTCACAAACCACGGCCCACGGGCCAATTGTGGCCCGCCAGCTGTAAGAAAGTGTCACGCGCGGCCTCGGTGTTTAATATAATATATTTTAATAATTTTTAAACAAATGTAGTCAGAGCGCCCCGTCAGCGTGCGATAATTTACTCTGCTAGTGATTTTTATGCTTATATATTATCGAATGCGCCTGTTAAGTTCACAACGAAACGTTATGAAGTTCCCATTTCCCAGCCATGTCGACCAATCAGAGTGCGCAAGGCTCCATGTTGTCGTCTGTTACAGAGTCGGTAGTATTGTGTTGAAAATAGATTTTTTTCAAATAAAAATGTACCATTAAAGCCTATAAACATGAGTGTGGAAAACCTAAAATCAAACAATGGTAAAAAGCGAAAATGTGAAGATGTTGCTTGCCGAGTCTAGCCGAGTGGTAAACCGGTTTGCTTAATCTGCGGTTTTTGTGTTTCTGTTACAAAAAAAAAAAAATTCTGGAACGACACTTAACGACCACATATTCAGACATAAATGCTCAATATCCGATTAATTCGGAGTTCAGAAAAGATTTCATAGAAAAAGTTATCTGACAAGGCAGCAGTAATTTTTCACCAAGGGTTACGAACAGAGCAAGAGTGCTGTTGCTGCATCGTACCAAGTCGCTCTTCTGTTGGTTCGCAAAACGAAGCCATTCACTGATGCAAAGAAATACTCAAGCTTTCCCTTAACAATGCTGCTAGAATGCTTGGCGATAAAAAGTGTGAAACAAAATTTGATCAGATTCCTTTGTCTAATAATACTATGGTCAGGCGAGTTGAAGAATTAGCCAACGATGTTCATCGTCAAGGAGCAGCACTTATCAAAAACTGTAAATTTTCCTTTCATTGGCAGTGGATTAATCCACTGACATTTTTGACACAGCTCAGGTCGCAGTTTTTGTTCGAGCAATAAACGATAATATTGAAGTCATTGATGAACTTTTAGATCTTGAATCAATGCATACAACTACCAAAGGGACTGATCTGTTTGAAACTCTGAAGTTGTGTGTAGAGAAAAACAATGTAGAATGGACCAAATTGGACGGTGCATGCACCGACGGTGCTCCGGATTTGACGGGTAAAATGTCTGGATGTCTAGCTTTATTGGAACAGTTTCTTGGCAGCACTATATTAAAATATCATTGTATCATTCACCAAGAAGCTCTGCGTCGAACAAGTTTAAATTTGAAACATGTCATGGATGTTGTGAGATGTGTGAACAAAATTCGAAGTAAGTTTACTGTACTGAAGTTTACTGAACAGGCTTTAGATCAGATAGTTTCTATCAGACCTGAACGAGGAATACGGTGAGCTAATGTTACACTGTGGTGTCAGGTGGCTATCTAAAGGGAAAGTTCTGTCATGTTTCTGGGCACTGAAAAATAGTGTCTGTTTCTGTCTGAAATAAAAAATGCATTGCCTACAAAACGGGAATGTCTGCTGTACGATGACTAGCTTAATGATCTAGCATTTTTTGTGGACATCACGTCTCATTTAAATTCTTTAAATGCGAAGATCCAGGGAAAAAAATAAAAACTATTCACAAATTTGTGCGATGACATTTCTTCATTTAAAATGAGAATACGACTGTTTGTCGGACAGCTGACTGAAGGGACTTTAGGGGTGTTTCCAACTTGTAGTGTAAAAGAAATTTGACTTGTTACAGTACAAAGTAAAAGTTGAAAGTCATCTAGATATCTTTCAGTCGATATGTCAAGAGTTCACAATAGAGGAGGATAATGTTGCCCTCTTCATAAATCCGTTCGTAATTCCTATTGCCAAGCTCTGTCAACTACAGCAAAACCTTCAGCACGAAGTAATTGATTCGAAATGCAATTCTGCACTGAGATGTAAATTGCTGGAGCTGCCTGCTTCACCTTCAGCTGATCATATTAGATTTCATTGTGGCGACTATTGCCCGTCGAACAATTTGAACACTCGCGTTTATTCGCCCAGAGATACATTTGTCGTTTTGGGTCGACTTAACAGATGCGAGCAGTCATTTTTCACAATGAACGTTATAAAAAAAACAAGCAACGTTCCAGACTCAGTGACAGTAACCTAGCTGCGCTTATGACTTTAGGCACGACAGATTTGTGCCCAGACATGGATAAACTGGCATCTGAATTTAAGTAACGTGTTATGAATAACAGTTACAATTGTAGATTAATAACATTAATAGCGATTTTCGAAAATAATTCAAAATGTATTGTTAAATGAAATTTTGATTGTAAACCAAAAAAAAATGACCTCAATGTAGTACTGACACTGACTGCCTTTTTTAAAGTTTTAGAATTTTGTTCACCAAAGTTAAGAAAGGTAAGAATGATACCGCACGACTTTTATAATTTTATAATACTGTGGCCCTCTTAACTACCGAAAATAGTAGATATTGCCCTCTGCTTGAAAAGCTTGGGAACCACTTTTCTAGACCCATATTGTTACAGAACGACCGGCATTCGGTGAGTGATATTGTCAGTATTATTACGCCGTCTGTACTTAATTAGCAAGATATTTCCTGGTACCAACTTAAGATTTGGTTGACTTAAGAGTCGAGGTCAATCAAATTGTCATCTACTGTCTACAATACCTATCGATGTAGGACACGGAGGTCTGAGGAATTAAAGCTAGTGCAGTCATCGCGAACTGTGAGGGTTAGGTTTTTCTTTTTTTGCTCAATGAAACGCATTTTAAAAATTCTAATCCGCCCCGATGATGAACGAACCCTGGGTAGTGTAGAAGTACAAAAGGATGACCGTTTTTGTGGAGGTGGAGGGTTATAGACTCCTCCACAAAGGGCGATAACTTCTTGCTTTAAAAAAAAATAGCGTGTTCTAGTGACTCATCAGAGAGGGCGTGGTCAAGTAATTGCTTAAATTGTAGGTACGTCTAGTGTACAACATTCAAAATAACAAACAAACCAGTCAAAGAAGGTATATAATAATTTTTAATACAGGGAAAACACACACACACACACACACACACACACACACACACACACACACACACATATATATATATATATATATATATATATATATATATATATATATAGTAACTGCTTTAACTATAGGTGATGGTGTGCTATGACGTGGTCAAGTGCTGGTCAAGAGGTGGTCAAATTGTCAAGAGGTGGTCAAGTGACCCTTTAAATTGTTGGGGAAGGTACGTATATTAGGGTTAGGGTTTAGGGTTAGGGGGTAGGGTTAGGGTTAGTGGTTAGGATTAGGGTTTCCTTCCCGCCTCGGGGTATAATGTATCACCATGTAATGTCTACTTTGTAGTGTCTACTATTCGGTCAGCGCACGAGTGACCACTAGTCCGAGTATCGAGCCGTAGTAAACATGGACAACCGTCTTCACCCTTGTACCTATGAGTCACAAAATAAAACATATCTAAACAATCCGAATATGATATACTCATAACCACAACATGTGTTGCCAAAAAGCAATACTCATTCTCATAACGACGCATCCACGGACTTATCGTCATTATAATGAAAGAAATAGGTAATTAATATTACTGATATAAAGTTGGGTGGTCGGGCGAGCGGTCGGTCGTCATATGGGCTAAGCTCTTCAAATGAAAACCTTAAAAAAGTAAAGACAGCTGGCATTAATGGTTTATGTGAGTATGGCTTAGTGTTATTCGTTGTTAGGGGGTGGTTTAATGGCCGAGTAGCTAGGTAAATTCTTCCGAACACTATCATCATACGGAGTACAATCCTTCAAATGAAAACCTTAAAAAGGTAAAGATAGATGGTATTATTGATTGTGGTGGGGATGGCTTAGTGAAATTCAATTTTTAAGGGGTGGATAGAGGTTATTAGTGCTCTGTAGATGGTCGTAATGGTTTAACACTATCATCATATGGGTTACAATTGAAAACCTTAAAAAAGTAAAGATGGCCGGTAGTAGTAATTGTAGTGGGTAGGGCGTAGCGAAATTCGATGTTAAGCTGTGGGCGAGTGGAGGAAAGCCTAGATAAGTGCTTCTGATCATTGTTAAGGGGTAGACGAGTCTCATAGTTATGGGAGACTTCATTGCATAACAGAGCTGGCATAGAAAAACATCTTGGAACATTTGGAGACCAACATAATGAAAGAAATGATAACGGAAGTAGACTGATAGAGCTATGCAGCCAACACGACCTCTATATAACAAACACATTCTATAAACACAAGACTCACACATATACACCTGGTATAAATGGAACGATCTAGATACTAAAAGCCACATTGATTTTATATTAACAAGAAATAAGGGAAATAGAAATACATTAGATGCAAGGGCGGTGCCTAACTTCAGTATAAACACAGACCACAAAGCAGTCGTTGTCACAATAAGAACCAACAGAAGAAGAAAGCAAAGAGCAGGAAAATACATGCCATGTGAATAAGTAAACTTTAAAATAAACCTCAAAGACGGTGCAGTGGGGGGAAATTATGAAAAAGAACAAACTGAAATCTTTGTAAAATTACCTATAGAAAGAAAAACAGTAGAAGAATAATAGGGGATGTTAAAATAAAGCATTTTAAATACTGCAAACATAGCATGTGGAACCAAAAAAAAAAAAACACACACAAAAAACGGATTAAAAAAATAACAAGTTGGTGGAACGCAGAGTTAAAGAAAGCTGTAAAAGCCACAAAGGAAAAATATAAACAGTGGTCGAAGAGCAAACAGGAACGTGACTACATAGAATATAGAATAGCTAGAAGACACGTGAATAGAATGGTAGAGAGATAAAAACAAAAAGACGAGGAGGAGTATGTAGAAATACTAAATAAAAACTACAAGGAGGCAACTAGAAACTTCTACATAAAGATAAGTACAATTAGAACCAGAGGGGAACCCTTTGACCTAACTGAAATAATTAACAGCGAAAGTGGAGTACCAATAAGTGAACAAAGACAAATCCTAATAATATGGAAACAATTCTTCGAACAACTTCTAAACATCCCATCAGATGTCACAGGAATTCAAGAAACCGACACAGATGCCACCGAAAAACTAGAACCAAACATACTGAAAGAAGAAATTATTGAAGCCGTCAGATTAGCCCCATTGAACAAATCACAGGGGCAAGATGAAATACCAAACGAACTAATTAAAGCAGCAAGAGAAGTAGGAACAACATTGCTACATAGACTATTCAAATATGTTTGGGTAGAACAACAGACATCATGAGACTGGGGACACGCCATAATTATCCCAATTAGGGAAAACAAAGGCAGCAAAAGAGACTGCACACAATGCTCTCACAACAACCAGTTGGAGACCAACATAATGAAAGAAATGATAACGGTAGTAGACTGATAAAGCTATGCAGTCAACACGACCTCTATATAACAAACACATTCTATAAACACAAAGACTCACAAATATACACCTGGTATAAATGGAACGAGCTAGATACTAAAAGTTCTAGTTTTTCGGTGGCATCTGAGTAGGTTTCTTGAAGTTGACTTCCGGTCAAGATGGTGACGGAAAGTCGTGTTGTTTTGTGACCGTTAACTTTTCCGCTTAGGAGATGGATGTTTTCATCTCTTGCGTGTAATTTGTGTGCCAGGATGTGAAACCAGGAGTTTCTACTCAAGATCTGCGCCGATGCTACGGAGTTTCGTGCATCGAGCGAAGCAATCCTTGAGTAAATTTTTCGCAGCCTGTGTGGTTCTGTGGTGTTCAGTTTTTTCTTCAACATGGCGGAACAACGTGTGTTCTCCGAGCGGTTGGCAGTCAACCTAACCAGGCGACGTGGGCGCAGGGAAGGCCGCAAACGGCAAGGTAAGCGTGGTGGTCTAAGGCGTTTTAGACTCAAGTGTGACCGTCTGGGCCTCAGGAATATCCGTATTCTATATTGGAACTGCGCCAGCGTAAAACAACGGGGCCCTATTCTAGAAATCCTGGTTTACATGAATGACATTGTAGCGCTCCAGGAGATGAGACTGGATGATCAGCTACTCCGAATTGCCGGCTTTAAATGTTTCTACAACAGACGACATCTGGGAATGGCGATTCTCATCCGCAACAGTATGGTGGCGTCAGAGCTAGACATGTCCAGTTGGGACAGTGACGACATACACATACAGACGGCAAGAGTTCAATTAGATCTACCATTCGTATTGGTTAATGTTTATGCCCCCAACGCGAGTATGGATTCCCAGATGTGGCAGTGCTTAACTGACATATTAGGTCACGAGAGAAATGTTATTTTCTGTGGCGATTTCAACGCTAAAAGAAGATCATGGGGAAACATTTCCTCAAACACACAGAGGGAGGAGCTTAAGACTGCACTTGAAACCATTGACCTGGTTTGTATCAACAGTGGATGCGTCACCAGGACAGCAAGCCGTCCAGGTGATGAGGAAGTGCTATTGACCTGGCGCTGGTGTCTCCTTCACTCACTACAGTGTGTAGATGGGTTGTCCTAGGGCACCACGGCAGCGACCACCACCCTTTCAGCATATTGGTGGAGAAAGGCAGAACCAGGCAGCATAAGTTAACGGTCAAGACTTTCCAGTATGACAGTACAGGCAAGATGTGGTGAGTAAAATAAGATGTGACAAGCGCAGAAAGCTTCAGGGCAGGAAAAAAAAGCTGGGAGCAGCCACTTTGGTGGAATTTCGAGGTGGAGAAGGCCTGGGCGGATAAGCGTAGTGCTGTAAGGAGATGGCAAAATGCCAAGAAGAACAGAGCCGGCCATCCTAGTTCCTGCATGCACTTAGAAAAAGAGATGCACACAAAAGTAAGCTATTTCAAAAAACTGGTCAAGGTGGTTACAAGTGAAAAAATGGGCAGAGGTATGTCAAAGAGGAAGCACAGACAAGTCACTGAAATTGTTCTGGCGACTACATAAAAGCATGAGTGAGGTAGTCAAGAATACGAGCATTTCTGACTTCCAAGGTGCTGACCTCATCTGGTAGAGAACTGGCGAGGGCAAGGGCAAAGCCCTCTTTGAACGCTATCTAGAGCAGAACAACTAGACAGACATGGGAGGTCGAAATCTTGCCAAGGAGGTCACCTCAGACAGGTGCAAGGCCCAGAACATTTCGGATGAAGACACAGTGACAGTGAAAGAAATCAAGGCTGAGCTTCGACGATAAAAAAATGAGCGCTCCAAGGCCAGATGGCATAAGATACGACATCAATAGGTGTACCGACAACGAGCTAGAGAAACTAGCAGACACGTACAACAACAGTACAGGGAGTGCTAGCATCAAGGAGGAGTGGTTACACATCTATCTGATTCCATTGCCGAAGTCTGGCAAAGACCACACAAAAATTCATGGATATCGAGTTATATAACCATGCAGAATACAATAGGCAATCTGTTGGAGAAGTTAATTGCCAGACAAATATCAAGCCAGCTAGAGAAGCAAGGTATTTTCCCACATACTCTGGGAGGGTACCGTCCAAAAAGAGAAACCTGGACCAATGCAGCAGTTTTTGCCCATGATGTCTATGAAGGTTTCCACTCAGGCATTGAAACCTTTGCTGCAGCGATTGATCTTGAGAACGCGTACAACAGAGTACCATTGGATTTTTTAATGCTTCAGTTTCTTGAACTCAATATAAGTCAATTCCTCCTTAGTTGGATCGCTGCAGCCCTCTTATAACGGAAAGTAGGTTTTAGATGTGTCAGTTGGACTTCGGAACCAACAACAATGCATCCTGGTCTACCACAGGGATCACCATTATCTCCGGTACTGTTCAACGCCTACACTGTGAGAATCACCAACCAGCAGATCAATGGACCGTTGAGGACACTGTCATATGCCGACGATGTTTTAGTGTATCGTCAGGGGAAGGATAAGAATCAGGTTACTGTGGAACTACAAACCGAACTCAATCGCATAAGTACTTGCTGTGTTGAAGCTGGGGCAATGGTCAACCCAACAAAGGCAACAGTGACATGGTTCTCGTTGAATAATCATATTGTCAACACTCCAACACCAACTGTTAATCTGTGTTCAGAGACGGTGGACAGAACGCAGGCAATGAATTACCTGGGGATACGTTTTGATAGAAGCCATGCTTATAATGAGCACATAGATGATAACAAAGGCGGTTCCAAATTGCTGTATGTAGCCGGGGCGCAGTGTTGGGGTGAGCGCCCAACATTGCTTAAATACCCCAATGGCTCTTGAATACATAACATCTGCAGCAAAAGTCCAACTCCTGGCCTTCACGTGGTGGAACTGTTTTAACTAACAGGAGAAGGGGCGACGGCGAGTATCTGGCGCCGGAAAATAACCAGTGTGCTCTAGATGTGTATACACATACATGCATGTGCAGACACGTGTGTGCGTGTGTACACATCTAAACTCGAGTGAGACCACAGTCTGCTCTAGCAAAGGAAAGGTGCTGAAGACGGAGGCAACCAGCCAGGAGGCGCACCACAGAAATCAGGATGCCACGCAATTACGCAAAATGGAATATGTCGACTGCTGCTGAACGTTATGGTGCTCGCCCTGCTTTGGACCCCCAGGCAGGTGCAGTGCCGGGCCCTATGTCTCGAAAGGGTCCAACCCCAACTACTGGAGGTCCTTCTCAGATGTCCTGTGGAGCCAGGGGACATGAGAATAGAACAGCTGGCCATACTAAACTAAGACTTAAAATAATGCACTGGAATGCGGAGGGAGTCAGCAACAAAAAAGTAGAATTAGAAAACATCCTGGACAAAGAAAAAGTAAGCATATGTTGCTTGCAAGAAACTCACCTCAACGAAAATATAGCCTTCAAAATCAGAGGCTACCAGTGTTACCGATCTGACCGAAAGGACAGGCGAAAAGGTGGGATACTTACCCTTGTAAAAAATAACATCACTGCTTCCCAAATCAAAGTCCATATGGAAGGGGCTGAGTATCAGACACTTAAACTTAAAACAGGCTATACAGACCTACATCTGATCAATTACTACTGTCCAAGTGACCGTCCACAGGCACTGGACACACTACCATTAACAGAAAAAATGATTGTGTGCGGCGATTTCAACAGCCACTCGCAGAGTTGGGGCTATGATCACATGGACCAGAGAGGAGAGAGACTGGAAGACTGGCAGGATGAGAATAGATTCATCTTGGTTAACAAGCCGTCCGACCCACATACTTTCTACTCGAGATCATGGCACTCTACAACTACACCTGACTTGGCTTTTCATTCACCAGACCTGGAGTGGAACATTACACGAATTGTTGGGAAACAACTAGGTGGCAGTTACCATCGACCAGTCTTTCTAACTGTAGAAAATGAGCTTGTAAGTGAAAGCAGCACCCTCTCGAGGTGGAACTACAAGAAAGCAGACTGGGCAGTGTACAAGCATCGCACCAGCATACTGGTTAGAAACCTGAACACTGAGAAAGACATAAATAAAGTAGTTGAAGAGTTTGGGAAATGCATACTACAGGCAGCGCGAGAAACAATACCAAGAGGAGCCCGTAAACAATATAAACCCTACTGGAGTAATGAACTGGAACAGTTGCATAATGATGTGGAAGTATGTAGAAAGCAAGCAGAGGCCACACCCAGCCAAGAGCACCACAATAAATTCCAGCATGCAAAAGCCAAATTTAAAAGGGCCAAGCTGTAGGCTAGACGGAAAAGCTGGCAGGAAAAAACAGTCTCTGAACTTTGAAAGAGACACAAGGAAATTGTGGAAGCTAATAAAACAACTTAACGATGAGGGCACAGGGAGAAACTCAAAAATTGCACTACATAAAGATGGAAACATCTTAACAAGAAAGCAAGCAGCTGACCATTTTGCGGACTCATTCGCACAAGATAGCAATATCAAAATCAGTCCAGAGAAAGAACAAGAGATTCAAGAGAAACGGCAACATACAGGACAGAAGGAAATAGTACATGAGGTTCTGGAGGCACCCATCACAATCAGCGAACTGGAGCTAGCCATATCAAAACTGAAAATGAGAAAGTCACCAGGAGCTGATGGTATCTCCAATGAAATGATCAGGAACCTAGGAACAGAGGCCAAAGCAAAGCTGTTGCAGATCTTCAATAACAGTTGGACCTTAGGCAGTGTTCCACAAGCCTGGAGAGAAGCAATCATGATACCCCTCCTAAAATCAGGGAAAGATAGTTCCATTGCCTCTAGCTACAGACCAATTAGCCTCACCAGCTGTCTCTGCAAAACACTGGAGCGCATCATCAATCACAGACTGCAGTGGTACATTGAAAGTAAAAACATCATTGTGCCACAGCAGGCTGGCTTTAGGCAGTGCTACTCTACGGAAGATCAGACAACCTACCTCTCTCAAGAAATTGAGGATGCATTCCAAGAGAAGAAGCTGGTGCTTGCGGCATGGATAGATTTGAAGAAAGCCTTTGACAAAGTCTGGAAAGAAGGTCTGATAAATAAACTGAGAAACTGCAAAGTCAATGGAAGAATGTACAAATGGGTGAAAGCATACTTGCACAACAGAAGAGCCCGAGTACAGATAGACGGACTAAAGAGCAAGAAAGTACTACTGCGTCACGGAGTTCCCCAGGGCGGAGTATTGTCCCCCACACTCTTTCTAATCTTCATCAATGATCTCGTTGCTAATCTACCGCATGGAATTAAAGCCGCAATGTATGCCGATGACCTGGTTCTATGGAGCACAAATGAACATGCATCACTGGCCACCAGATTACTACAAAGAGCTGTAGATACATTTGTTGCATGGGCAAATAGATGGTGTGTCAGCATAAAGACTGACAAGTGCAGCACCACCCTATTTACCCTCTCTCCAAAACAAAAGGCAGGGACCATCCAGATAAATGGAACACCCCTACGAGAAGATAAAGAACCAACATACCTTGGAGTAACATTTGATGGCAGGCTGACATGGAGAAAGCACATCAACAAAGCAGCAGCAAAAGCCAGAAGCAAAATAGCCATCCTGAGAAAGCTAAGTGGAACCACATGGGCAGCCAGTGGGAAAATACTTAGCAAAGTTTATCAACAGAGCATACGACCACACCTGGAATACGGGTCAACTGCGTGGTGTTCAGCATCAAATACCACACTACAAGAGCTGGACAAGGTGCAAAATCAAGCACTTAGAGTCACCACAGGAGGGATGAGATCAACCCCTATAGTGGAAATGGAGAAGATGGGGAGGACACAAGCACTGAGTGAGCGCAGAGATACGAAAATGCTAATACAAGCAGAAAAGTTTCTCAGCTTGCCAGGCCACCCTATGAAGAACAGATTTGAAAACCTAGCTATGGGGCGGTTGAAAAGAAGTAGTTTTATCCACCAGGCCAAACGACTCTGCAGAGAAACCACCATCTGTCCACAGTTGGTATCCCCCTAACAACTATTCCAGAGCGAACTCCATGGAAAGATGAGCATAGACTATCATTACAAATCCAGACAAAAGTGAGAGGAATATTTGACAAGGAAGATCAGAACAGTGTGCAGCGCAGAACAGCCACTCTCAGCTTCCTTGATGAAGAATACCCACAGGACCTCTGGATCCGAGTCTACACAGATGGGTCAGCACAAAATGCTGTTCGAAATGGAGGAGCGGGAGTGTACATAGAATACCCAAATAATACCAGGGACACAGCTAGAGTACCGACAGGAAAGTACTGCCACAACTACGATGCTGAAATTGAGGCAATCAAGATAGCAACAGAGAAATTACTAAATACCAGCAATGGTACACAACCTGTGGTGCTATTGACAGATGCAAAATCAGTACTCGAGGCGCTCCTGTCTGGGAAATTGCCAGTACTAAGGACACTACTTTCTGAACTTAGCAGTCAGCATAAGGTCACCATACAGTGGATACCATCCCACTGTGGAGTACCCGGGAACGACAGAGCTGATCAATTGGCTAAGGAAGGAGCCAAAGAAGAACAGCCTGATGTGCCTGTAACATACCACCAAAAGAAAAGAATGATCAAATCAGTCAGAAAGCCACCAAAACCTGCTCAAGATGACTACCACGTTATGGATAGACCAGAACAAGTCATTATTCTGCGCCTCAGAACAGGGCACAATAGATTACGCAACCACATGTATACAAAATTCAAGATTGGTGAAACAGCCATGTGTACATGTGGATTGGCGTCACAGACAGCAGAGCACATACTCCAAGACTGCCCAAAATATAACACATCTAGGCAAACCTTCTGGCCTAGAGAGACGACAGTGGAAGATAAACTCTATGGACCGCTGTGTGAACTGAAAAAGACAGTTCAATTCATACAAGAGACAGCACTGCAGTTATAGACATATTTCAAGCGAACGAAAGAAGAAGAAGAAGATGATAACAAAGGCCAACTGGGGTTTTGCTGCGATGCGGGTGATGGCGGCAGCAAACTGTGAGCAGCGCTATCTATGTCTTCTATACGAGGGGCTGGTAATGTCTGTTTTTGAGTATGCAATGGCAATCCGGACTCTCAGCCGTAAGCAGATAGAAAGGATGGAAAGGATACAGAATGAAGCTATGCGCATTATTCTTGGATGAACAAGAGATACAGCATGCGGGGCGATGCGCTACCTCCTTGATTTTCCAACCATTGAAGACAGAAAAAAAATTTGCGGAGCACGCGACTACCTCAGAGTTAACGCAAACACACAACATCCTCTGCATAATGAAATCCTGAAGGTGAAGGACAGCGGGTTAAAAAGAGGACGGTCGTGGATGGGTCAAGCCGAAGACATTCTTCAACAGGTGTGTTCACTTGAGGACTTAGAACCTGGCGAGGAATGATTACAATTGCCAACAGATTTCTGTACGTCCTTTTCAGTTTGCATCCAACTAGACAGAAAATGCAGACAAGAAAATTCGGCTGCCGTAGAGGCGGAAGTACAAGCGTTGATTTTCGAGAATTTGCTAGACGGTGATGCTGTCATTTACACAGATGGGTCGGTCGTCCGACATGTGAGAATCTCATGGGCCTTTACGGCTCAGGCCGGAGGGAGAATTGTGAAGGAGGACTCTGGTGCTTTTGCTGAGACCACAAGTAGCCTGACTATGGAAGTCATGGCAGTTAGTAAAGCAATAACATGGCTCGAGACACAGACATTCACTAGGGCATGTTTCCTTAGCGACTCAATGAGCATGCTCAAGAGGATAGAGATGGGGTGGATCCGAAGAGAATGGTTGCAGTCTCTGGAGCGGTCTTGGCTGGCAAAGATTAGTTTCATCTTCGTGCCAGGGCATGCGGGAGTACAAGGAAACGAGCGGGCTGACAAGCTCGCAGGTAAGGCTACTGTGGAGGGCGGACGCGCCATGGACCAGGCAGACATTCTGGATGCTCTACGAGAAGTAAGACTTTTGCGAGAACCAAGTGATGACTGTGAATCTACAACAATGGCCAGACTGCGAGAGCCGCAAATTAAAAGAGGGGTGACCAAACAAGAACACTACGCAGGAAGTCAAAGAAGATTGATAAACCAACACAGAACTGGTGTCGTTAGCCGCTACACGCTGCGGGATTTGCTGAGGAGAGGATCCGAGCACTTATGGACTGAATGGTTCGATGTGCAATGAGGATGATCTGTCCATTAACTAACTAACTAACTGCACATAATAAGGACGCATTTCCCTTGTGAGTCATGATGAGAAAATATTTTGCAAAATGCTTGAAAAAAGATTACGAACTACTATAGATCCACAGCTAAGCGAAACTCAACTTGGATTTGGGAAGAAACAAAGGATGCATAGATGCCATTTTTGCTCTCAAACTACTTAAAGTAAAATCAATCGAATTCAATGAAACACTCTACGTAGTCTTTGTCGACTGAGAATAGACATTTGATAAAATAGATAGAAACAAGCTGTTAGAAATCCATAAACAATATGGAATGAGTACACATCTAACACACCTATGTAAAAGCTTATACAACAACAGTGAATGCATAGTGAGAGCAACTGGAGGATACTCAGAACGCTTCACCTTAAGATCCAGAGTACGACAGGGTTGTGTCCTGTCCCCTCT